>NDXA01000161.1:0-14390 GCA_002105455.1 Hemisphaericaspora xylofermentans | reverse complement strand
CAGATCACCAATACAGCAGTAAGTATAACCCACACGTGATAAGTCTAAGTCTAAGTAAAGGTTAAAGTAAAGGTATATATGCAAAGATGGGCTTCTTAGATAATATCAAATCCTTCATTCATTCTATAACTACTGATGATCATTATGCATCCTACAGTTATAACAATAATAATTCCAATAATGGCCAACAGTCCAATAGAAATGGTAGTTCTACAAATATTCAACAATCTAATTCAAGTAATCAAATTATGATTGGTGGGTTATCAAATAGTTCAAACACTCATTTAACTTCCAACACCAGTACACTTCCACATACCAACTCCAGTCATTCTTTAGTTATGAACTATAAACCTGGATTAAGATCTTCTTCGACTCATGATTTACCAATGACCACATTTGATGCTAATGGTCAACCTCCATTACCCTCAATAGATTCCTTATGGGATAGAATCGAAAATTGGATTGATTTAGAATATCCTGAATTAGAAGATAACCTTAATGATGGTGTTACTACTCGTGATTTAAATGAATTTGAAAATGATTTACGTATTGGCGAATTACCTCAAGAATTTCGTCAATTTTACAAAAGACATGATGGTCAATTATCAGGTGGCAAACCAACTGGTTTGATTATGGGGATGGAATTATTGGATTTAGAAGGAATTGTCACTGAATGTATGCTTTGGCAAAAGGTGGCTGATCGATTAGAAAAACAACAATATATACTACAACATCAACAACGTCAATTCCAACAACAGCAACAGCAACAACAACAACAACAACAACAAGCTGCCGAAGGAAGTTCCACTTCATCTTCTCCTTCTCACCTCAGCAATACCTTCATCTCAAACCAAAGATCAATCCCACCAAACTCCATCCAACCAGTCTACTACCATAAAAGTTGGATCATATTATTAAAAGATCACATGGGTAACCAAATTGCATTAGATCTTTCCCCTGGTCCTTCAGGTACATTGGGACAAATCATCATTTTTGGAAGAGATTTCGATACAAAATTAGTCATTGCCCATTCCTTACAAGAATTCATTTATTTATATGTCAATGATTTAGAACAAGGCAATTATCAAATTGATTCCAAAGAATTAGAAGAAGATTTAGGATTTTTATCAAGGGATAGGAATGATGATTATATGATTGGAGATGAGGATGAAGATCAAGGCGAATTATGGTTTTATGATCGTGATGGCGCTGAATTTGGAAAAGGTGTAATTAGAGGTAAAACGTCCTATTTGGAGATTTTAAAACGTAGATCATTAAAGAAATATGGGTTGGGGGAAAATTATCTGACTCAATTCACTCCAATTAGACCAAAACCACAAGTTGTACCTACTCCACCAGCTGTGCCACCAAAGACTGGAAGTAACAGCGGGGGTAGTGGTCATACGTCTCCATTGTTGAGTCAAAGTAGAAATGGGTCTAGGACTAGTTTGAAGCCTGGAAATGGTACCAAACCGTTAAAATCTAGTCCATTGGTGAATTTGGATAGTTCTTCTAGTCAATTTACGGTTCCAAAGGAGACTATTATAGATAATAAGGATGATGAACCGGTTGTTCCTGCTGTTTCTGTTGTGCCTGAAGTTCAAGAAGAGGAAAAGAAGGTTAAGGTAGTAGAGGAAGTAAAGGGTCACTTTGTAGTTGAAGACGAGGAAGAAGAGGAAGAAGAACCAAAAGAAGAAGTTAAGGAAGAAGAATCACAGGAAGAATCAAAAGAAGAAGTCATGGCAGATGAAGTTTCTGAATCAAAAGATAAACTTGAAGAAGTCACTCTTGAACAGACTGAAACTACTCTTGAGCAAGAAGAACAAAAGAATAAGGAACAAGATAAAGAAGAAATTGTCTAAATGGAAGTAATAGAAGAATTATAGCCCATTATTCAATTGTTGTTACTGTGTATATTATTCGTTACTAGAAGTAGTAATGGTGTTTGTTTGATAGATCAAAGAGAGTAAACTAAAATATTATATTATACCGTTATCATTACTAACAGATTGTTCTAACTTCTCTCTATTGAATTGAGTAAAAAATTGCTACCATATGCTCAAATTTTGCAATTGGTAGCTCCTGTTGATTTTGTTAGTAAAATAAACTGTTCAGATATGCTTATAGAGATCTTACTCTACTTTGTATGGAAGTGACTAATTTAAGATGAACGCATCAGGGTATTGGGATCAGTCAACTATAAACAACACCAGTAGTAGCAACAACAACCAATACAACGTCAACACCTCTTCCATCCAGCATGAACTTCAACATCAATCACAAATATCACGAGAAGAAATTGAACAATCAATCATATCAACCAACACCACTAATCAACATGATAACCATCATCATTTTATTCAAAGTATAGACGAAGATGATCCTGCCAATCTACGTATTCACCAAGGCCATGGTGATGACGACGACGATGATGACGATGATATTGAGGAGGATGAAGGTGATGATGATGATGGACTGGTTCGTGGTGACTCGAATAAGTCACAACCTTCATTAGAACAAATTCAGAGAGTATATTATACAAAGGGCCTACAAGAAATCGAACATCTCCAACTCTTTGACCTTTCACCGTTGGCAAATTGGAAATTATCCCTGTATAAATCAGGTTTTGGACTCGCACAACTTCGCGACGATAGTCCAGATACATATTGGCAAAGTGATGGATCGAATGGGAATACATCGAACGGGAATACATCGAATACAGGCGCGAACAATCCCGCTGTAGTGAATAATCAACTCAATCATCCACATCACATAACGATTCAATTCTCCAAACGCGTAGCATTAGAACGTATATCCATCTTCACCAACTATTCACTTGACGAATCATACACTCCTTCCAAGATCCGGATTATGGCAGGAACGAGTGAGTCATCTGATTTGATTGAGGTATGTACCGTGAATTTCAGCCAGCCTATTGGGTGGTCTCACGTGATTTTTAATGGGATTCGGGCGGATGGGGTGTTGAAGTGTCATATTGTGAAGCTTATCGTATTGGCGAATCATCAAGAAGGGAAGGATTCGCATGTGAGAGCGATTAGGTGTTTTGGGAAGAAGAGTAGTGGGATGTTAATGGGGAGAGTGGAAGAACAAGTTGATGTGGGAGGAGGGTTGGGAGAGGATCATGGGGAGATCTTAAAGGATATTAGTATGGCCAGTGGGTCGACTAGTATTTCTGGATTACTGATTAATCATCGGAATGTGTCTGGGATTACTGATGATGAACAGAAACGAGAGGAAGATGATGGAGGGAGGACGTCGAAGATATTGAATAATGTTTCGCATGTTATTGGATTCAATACTGGTTTCCAAAGTTTAGAGCTAAAAAGTATTTCATCAATTAGATAGATAAGTAGTACCTAAATATTTATTTACATAGAGTTAATTTTTAATGAGAAATCAAGGATACTGGTTCCTTGATGAATAGAAGAAGTTGAATAAATATCAATATCATTACATAAATAATTTGATAAATTATCCAAAGTCAATCCACCAGAACATTCCAACATGAATGCTTTTCCAGTACCCTTATAATGTTTCTTTAAGCTTTGAGCTACCTTTCTTAATTCATCCCCAGTGAAATTATCCAACATAATAACATCAGAACCAGCATCAATGGCTTCCTTGGCATCTTCTTCAGTACTGACTTCAACTTCAACTTTAACTGCAAATCCACATACTGATCTAGCTTTAGTAACCGCATTAGTAATACTTCCAGTTGAAGTAATATGATTATCCTTCAACATAACCATCGAACTTAAATCATATCTGTGGGTATCCACACCACCAACAAGCATAGCATATTTTTCAACAAATCTTAATCCAGGAGTTGTCTTTCTCGTACCGGCAATTAAACCTCTGTATCCACTCTGATCGGCTAATTGTTTAGTACGATAACTTTGGGTAGCAATCCCACTCGCTCTAGCTAATAAGTTCAATGCAGTTCTTTCAGCCAATAAAATATCTTTAGCTGCACCCTTAACTGTCGCAACGACAATTTTCCCACCAGATTCCTTCAATTCTTCAGCTGTGACCCATTCACCTTCTTCTCTATACCATTCAACCTCTAACTCACATTGGTGGAAGACTTCTTTAGCGAATGGGATACCGCAGATAAGACCAGGTGCTTTGAGATAAAGGGAACCGGTTTCTGGTTTGTTGCCGACTACGAATGCCCCGAAATCAAATGATGGAACGTCTTCGGAGAGGTAGGATGTGATATCGGATTTCCATTTTCCGGAGGTGGGTAATAAGTTGGCGTAGTGTGACATTATTGGTTGTATCCTTTTGGTTCTTGTTAATTGTAGGAGAGTACGAAGAAGAAGAGGAAGAAACAGGTATGCTGGTGGTAGTAGTGGCAGGAGCGGTGGTTGGGAATTTTTCAACGTTGCGGTTCAACGTTGCGTGAGAAATCCGGCGGTTAGGAAATTTTGTTTGCGGCAGCAATCGTTCCAAGTCGCTCCGGGGGGCATAATAAATTTTATTGATGCAGATAATGACATCACAGCAATAAAAGAACGAATATATACCACAAGGAAACTAATCTAAGACCATATACAAAGAAGAAATAATATGATATGACAGACAACCAAGAACAACCAAAACGGAGTAACAAACGTCATCTCACTCAATCAATCTTAGCCTTTCCTTCCACCACAAACAAAAGAACAACATGCAAAATATGTGAAATGACATATAATCCCCATATACCCACCGACAAGGCCGTACACGCGAAATATCACACCCAATTCGTCAACGGATTACCATGGCCCACGACACTGGATGAGAAACTATTGGATTCATTTAGTATATTGATGAAGGATAAGAAACGCGTGCGATGTGAGATCATCGCGATTGCCAAAAGTAAGAAAAAACAGATAAGTAAGGCGGAACAGTTGGTTGCAATGGTAAATAAGGAATTGAACGCTACTGAGGATAGTAAGCAGTGGAGGAATCTGTGTTTTGAGAATAGTAAAGCATTCGTTGCCATCATCGACCAAAAGGCCGTGGGGATAGTCACAACAGACACTATTAGCTCAAGTCATTGGATGATCCACAGCACACAAACCCTCGTGCCGCAACAAGTTAATACCCGTCCTAAAATTGGTATATCACGGATTTGGGTAGCTCCGAAATGGAGGCAGTATGGGATTGGGAAGGGGTTGTTGGGGGTTGTTTTGGAAAATTCTATATATGGTGTTAAGTTGAATAAAGGAGAGGTAGCATTTAGCCAGCCGAGTACGAGTGGTGGGATGTTGGCGAAAGGGTTTAGTGGCGTGGTTCATAAGAAGTCGGGAGAGGTTTTGATACCTGTATACATAGAAGAATAGTTCACTAAGAGTAGGTTATGAATATATATAGTGGGATAAGGTTGGTGTATTATTTTAGGTGGAGATATCCTGGGATTGAATGCTCTTAGTATGCACACTCTTGCTCTAATTTTGAGGATTTTCTGTCAATGATCATATCTGAACAATTGTATCTTCTGTAGACACATACAACTAATGTTAATAGAAATAAAATGACTGTTTTCTGGTACTAAACATTCAAGAAAAATACAATAGAATCTTTGATCTTTAAATTGGCAAAGATCCCAAAAGACTATACCTAACGATTAATATACTTTTGATCTAATTATTATGTGCTTTTGAGTTTCTCGATTGCGCTCTCAGAAAATTGTGCAATTGAGAGGGTAACTATTTACAAAATAGGTAGTCAGTACAAATGTGGGAATGAGAATCAGGTTACCTATTGAAACACCTGCTGACCAACAGCAGCACCAACAACACCTTCAACCTTTTCATACAATCCCCCAGTTAAAGCACCACTTAACAACACCTTAATACCCCTAGGTAATGACCCTTTAAACAAAGCCCAAGGACCCTCGGCTACAATCAACCTAATTGCCATTCTTAAGGAATCACTAGCTACCAATTTCCCATTTTTCGATTGCATATGTGTCTTTATCACATCCAACGGTTGTGTCACACCTATGACAGCAAGCGAACTAATCACATGTAATACGGTCGATTGGATTGCTGTATGATTGTGGCCAAACCATCCAACGGAGTTTGGATGCGGGTCTATTAATTGTCTAGTGGCGTTATAAGTAGATAACCAAACCCACGACACTGCAATTTGTCGTGAGAATGTTATGAAAGTTCCGGTAGTGAATGCTCTAAAACCTCCTAGGGCGTGCATTTCTTTGATTGTGCCCAACAAAGTTAGACTCGGTGATTTGTTATAGTTGATTTTTAGCGTATCTATAGGGTTGGTTGTGGGTTTGTGGGAGTGGGGTTGGAAGCGGGAAGGAGGTTTGGCTGAGCCTTTCATTTGCTCTATAACCTCAGAGGTGAAGTATTGATGTGGGCATACGTATTGGTTATATATATTAATCGGGGTGATAGCACGGCCTCTGGGTGTGTGCTCAATTACAATTTTTTTATCCTTGTTTCGGCCCACTTCATTAATTAAAGATTGATTTTGAACCATTCTAATCTTGATATTCTCAAACGGGATCAACCACAACGTCTCCGCAAACGCACTCATAACACCAGCAATCATCAACCTTGGCGCACTTGTCTTATTATTTTTGTCATCAATAGCCATAAATTTACTCAGCCAATTATATGCAATCAATCTAGTCAGGTTCTTCAATACAGCACCAACTACCAAAGCACTACATCCTTTGGACATTTGTCCTAATGTGGCAGGATAGTTCCCCTCGATTGAGAATTTTTGCATAAGTGAGTGGTTGTTGAGTTGTTCTTGAGTCTTCATGAAATCAAACGGATATAGGAGGGTACCGGTTGCTGCAGCTGCTATACAGCCGGAGACTAGGGCAGTTAGAAGGTTGCTATTGTCATTCTTAGGGGGCACTTCTTCTGACATTTTTTTGGCAACTAATTGTGATTTCAATTGAGAACTACGAGCTGATGAAATATGGGTCCATGCTATGAGTGTATAAATTCAATTCCATTTTTTTTTTTCAAAAATTGATAAATGTGTAATTGGTAGCATCTCAATGAAAAACAAAAACAAAGAAGCAGCAGCAGCCTTCCGACTCTTCGAAAAGGTTAAACATAGAGTAGACTGGTATCACCCTTTACAAAAGGAATGAGTCAAGCAAAAGGGTACTATGATGATACTTCCGCTATAGGAAGTACATCTATACCAGCAACACCAGGGAGAGATTTCCATCGAAGAGATTCAAATGATGATCAAACCCAAACACACTCCAGTGAACGACAGTCAATTGGCAACACCATCCGATCACACCTCCGTCTACCTCCTCATAAGCTACCCAGTCCATCCACTCTAGCTTCCCAAATTACTGCCACAGCTACCACGTACCCCACGCAATCACAATCCAGAGAGTATTCACGTCCAACATCGCGTCCTTCCACACCCAAGGACAAGAAGTCACCACAATCAAAACGCGTCTCACTCACACCAACTAGAATAAGAAGTGCCAGAAAAAGAAGAAGATCTTCTATGATTATTAATAAAGACGGAGAAAAAACGTACGGGCCTGAATATCAAGGGCCGATAACTATTGATTTCTTACGGTTTTTTTGTAAAGTTGTTGATGCTAATAAGAAGAAGCAAAGCAATATACGGCAGCTAAGATTGGAGCAGGATAATAAAATACAAAGAGTTAACCTAGGTGATCCATTATTGGATAAACCCACACCGCCCAATAAGCGAATACTGCTAACCAACCCAAGAAAAACGTCTCTGCACGATTTCAATGATTCATTACCGCTCCCATCTGATACTGACAATCTCTTAAGATCACCAGAAAATCTCCTAACCACGTCTATTTATACCAAACTACACATTCCCCCTCCTCCCGAAACGGAACAAATTACGAAGCCAAAACAAGGGGAATTATCATATGTCCAGAAAATCTTATTAGCGAATCGAGCAAGACGACTTTCTGATCAGCGAAGTAGTTTAGGTGAACAACTTGACCAACCTGATCTAGTACTAGACCACGAACAAGCCGGTCTCACTTTCTTAAGTATTAACAAAGCACTCGGAGAAATGAACCAGTCTGATACAACTGAAAGTATAACTAAATTCGATCTAGAACTAGAGCAAGAGATGGGCATACCCGACTTCACTTCGAATTATGAGGCCACGGTTGTTTTAGATGAATTTTCTGCTGCTGGTACGACGCCACAATTCGATACTGGGGGCGAAACTACCATGGTGGGATTTATGGATTTGAGGATTGAGGATGAAGATCGAGAAAAGCAGATGCAGCAGGAGGATGAAGAAGGCATGCCATTGGAGTTAGATCAATCCCTAGAGGAAGAGCCAAAGGAACCGGAGGAAGATATCCGAGAAGAGGACGAGCAACCATTGGAATTAGATCAATCCTTAGATGAAGAAGAGCAAGGTGAAGATGCATACTCAGGGTTGTTTGTGCCTGATGACGTAACCACTCCTGAACCTGCAGAAAATTTCCCAGCAGGTACTATGGCGGAAGACTTCCCTGTAGGTTTCCTCACCGAACCTGAATTTTCACAACTCCATAAATCAGACTGGAGGTCTCTACCCAGAATTAAATCCACCCAAACCCCAACCCCAACCCCAATCGATTCCAAATTCGTCCCATTCGGGCTTCAAGATTTCTATCGTATAGTCAAAACCCTCCAAACCCACAATTCTATTGCATCCACCACTATCAATGAATCAAATACTGAACTACCAGGTCGGAAAATGAAGAAGAGGAGAATAATAAAGATCGACCCTACGTTAATGAGAGATATGAGAACCAAAGCCGACGATTTCCTAACCTCTGTAACGACCGATTTGGATGCCTTTGCACGACATAGACATGATTCCAGTAAGGGATATGCCAATCCTGCAATAGGCATGGATGATGTGTTGATATATCTTCGGCGAATTGGGTTTTTGGACAGGGATGATGATAGAGAAGGAGAGATTGAGAGGATTATGAAGTTTGCAAGGGACTTTTTACCGCTCGAGAGGTTGATTGAATTGGATAATGGTTTACGACATCGGGATACCAATTAAGATTTGTATTATTTTGTTACATGTATGTACAGAATTTCAGTATTATTATAAATAGATTACATGGCGGTTTCTTGTTGTTGTGGTTGTTCTTGTTGTTGTTGTTGTAATACCGCAAATTCCTCCTGTCTTCCCTTCACCAATTTGAACAACTCAAATATTGTAGATGGAGTAATCCCCTGAATTCTTCTAGCCTGTCCAATGGTTCTTGGTTGTACAGTATTCAATATCGTACACGCCTCATGTGAAATCTTAAGACTTCCATCATAAGAATAAGTATAATTTATAGGCAATAACAAGTTCTCATCAGCAGCATATGCATGGAGATATCGCTCTTCCCTTCTTACAACTGGTTCATAATCACTCTCTACATCTATCCTATTAGCCAATCTTCGGCTTACATTTTCGTAAAAGTGTGGAACCTTTCCATCTGGAGTGAATTTCGTAATATGAGGCACAAGATCACAGAAATGCATATCTCTATAAGAAAGTAATTTCCATCCATCAGCCATTGAGGCAGGAGTAAGGTCCGAAGCATGTCCCTTTAATGCGGGAGCCCAAGCCGCTCCTGAAAGGTTTAAAGAACGTAAATGACCCTTTATGTTATTAAACTGTTCCATCTCAGCTTTATAATGTTCCCATCTCTCCTTCCCAACTACACCAACCTTATATCCGAGTTCAGTTAATCTCTTATCTGCGTTGTCTGATCTAATTGAGATTCGGAATTCGGAACGTGAGGTGAACATTCTATAGGGTTCTTCAACTCCTTTAGTTATCAAATCATCAATTAAAACTCCGATATATCCATCACTTCTCCTTAATTCCACCTCTGGTTTACCTCCAGCGGCAAGACCTGCATTTATACCTGCAATACAACCTTGTGATGCTGCTTCTTCATACCCTGTAGTCCCATTGATTTGACCAGCAAGGTACAAACCATCAACTAGCTTAGTCTCTAATGTTACACGCAATTCACGAGGGTCTATATAGTCATATTCAACCCCGTACCCTGGCTGTACCATCACCACATCCTCACAACCAGGCATCATTTTCACCAAACGTTCTTGGATATCTGCAGGCATCGTACATGAGATCCCATTAGGATAGACCAAATCAGAATCTAAACCTTCTGGTTCAAGCCAGACTGTGTGCGAACCCTTTTGAGGAAATTTTATGATTTTGGATTCTATGGAAGGACAATATCTAGGTCCTTTTACTGTTTCTCGGATATGGATTGATTTATCTAGGTTGTCGGATATGAGTTTGTGGAATTCTGGGGTGGTTCTGGTTTGATGACATTGCATTAAGTGGTCTTTAAGTGCGACTTCGTCATTCATGAAAGACATAGGTTGTGGTGGGAAGTCGGATGGTTGCGGGATAAGATTAGTGTAGTTTATTGTTTTGGAAGAGAGACGGGCAGGTGTTCCTGTTTTCAAACGACCAAGACGGAAGCCGGCAGACTTGAATGTTTTGGAAAGACCAAAGGTGGCAGCTTCACCAATACGACCAGCAGGGTATGCTGAGAGACCAATATGTATTTCTGCTCCTAAGAATGTCCCAGTAGTAACTACTATTTTGTCACATTTGATGATTTGTCCATCTCCTAATATCACTCCTCTTACTGTTCCGTAATTTCTCCCTTCTCCATCAAGTAGATTATCAATTTTTGGTTCGATAATTATGTCCTCCACGGAAGCTTGAAGTACATTTAAGTTTGGATAATTTAAGATCTCGCGTTGCATTTCTTCAAGATATATCTTTCTATCAATTTGCGCTCTAGGCCCATGCACAGCCGGACCCCTTGACGCGTTCAAGATTCTGAAATGTATCCCGGCTTTATCAGTGATTCGAGCACTTACTCCATCCAAGGCATCAACTTCTCTCAAAAGAGTTCCTTTTCCAACACCCCCCATGGAAGGGTTACATGAAGCAGTACCGATCTTATCAATGTGGGGTGTTATGAGTGTTGTTTGGGTTCCAGATCTAGCTGAACCAGTTGCTGCTTCACATCCTGCGTGGCCTCCTCCAATAACTATGACTGGATGGAGCGGGGATTGGTTGAGCTTTGATTGAAGGTCAGAGTTTAAAACAATGGAACGTCTTTGGATGAGACGTTGTTGGGATATTACCCTTCTTGTTGTTCTGGAAATCATTATTAGGGAAGATTCCTAGTATCTATTGGTGGTGTTTAGGGGGTGGTGGTGGTGGGTTGGGTCCAATTGATTGCTTAGTAAAAATGAATAACGCTTGAAAAATTTATTTTCTCGTATTTTTTTTTTTTTTTAATTTATTTTTATTTTTGTAATTTTTCAATTTCAATCTCATCGCTGTTTAATTTATCATCAACCATCAACGAGTGGGAAACCTTCGAGGAACACCTTCAAATCAAACAATATGACCAGTAAAGTAGTTAACGCCGTGGCAGATGATTTGGACGATGGATTGGAATACGATCTCCAATTTTCAGAACCAGAAGAAGATAATTTTGAAATAATCTCCAATGAGGAATCACAATCGCAAGAAGACGTTCAAGAACAACCCCCATCAAAGAAACGAAAGACTAAAAATGAAGGACTTCAAGAAAAGAAAAAGATGAAGATGGAAATGGATACCGCCGCCAAAAAGAACATATCTCTAGAAGAAAATACTGAGGTGATATGTGAATTTATAAATTCCAAAATTCGTAGAAAACATTCGGAATTAAGTGCATTAGAATTGAGCGAGTTGTATTTTAATAAACAAGAAGTTAGATCTACTGGTGAATATAAAGATGTTAGAAATTTGGATAATTTGGCTGGGTTTATTAACCAGAGGTTTAAGAATATGTTGCCTACTCCTAAAGCAACGAAAACTAAAAAGGATAAAAAGAATAAGAAAGGTAAGGAACTTAAGGAAGAAACTAACGATGAAGGAGAAAGAAAGTTTATTGCAATAGTTTCAATGTCAGCAATCAGAGCATGTGACATCCATAGAGCAACTAAAGATATTTCTGGCTCTTCCCTAAAATTAATCAATAAAAACAAATTACATGTTGATTTGAAATTAGTTAAAACTACAAGATCAAGAGTTCTTTGTTGTACACCAGGTAGATTAATCAAAGTATTAAATAGTGAAGATTCAGAACTAAAGCCATCAGAGATTAAGATTATAATTGTTGATAATTCATATTTGGATACCAAAAAACAGAATATTTGGGATATTCAAGAAACTTTCCAAGCCTTAAAGACATTAAGCAAAGAAGGATCAAAACTTTATCTTTATTAATAAGCTTTAAATGCATATAGACTTAATGCAAGAACCTACTTATAGACATATATTAGCGAACTTTTCACTAATAATCTTAGCTAACAATTTGATCAGCCCTCTTATTCAAAGCTTCCAAAACACCAGGAATCTTAAGACTTCTCTCATACCACTCACTAAAGAGTGGGAACTTCCCTTCAAACCCCGGATACTCGTACGCGGTCCCTTTGGTAACCTCAAGTAAACGATGATGCGCAGAAACGAAAACAATATCAACAATGGTAAACTTATCCCCATTAATATTCGTGCATTCTTTCTTCTTCAATTGCGCTTCCAAGGTTTCATATACTTTATCATAACTCCCAAACGACTTCCTCAACTCCTCTTCATTGGTTGTCTTTGCCAAAATTTGTAAAAACAAACTCCTCCATGCGGTAGTATATTGCGTTGATTGTACAAACAACCACTGAGTTTGATGCCAATACAACCCACCATCTTCTGGTTTATAACTATACTTCCCCTCTTTATCATACTTATCAGCAAGATATAACAAAATAGCGTTCGATTCATACAATGTAATATCACCATCTATAATCAGAGGGATAAGCCCGTTTGGGTTGATATTTAAATACCATTCCTTTTTTATTTCTGGAGTGGGCCAAGGAAATATATGGAATTGGTGGGGGATGCCTAGGAGTGTAAGGAGGATGGTTGGTTTACGACCGTTTCCTGTTGGTGCTGTGTAGAGAGTTAAGGTCATGATTTTCCAATAAGTTGTTCTTCAATTGATTAAAGGGAGAAACAAAATGACATATCAAGAATTTGAAGATGTATAATGGGGTTTATATAGTTAAATTATTTCAGGACCAACGGAGTAATTCAACGGGGGAGGATCTATTGTCGCAATTCGATACATTTACTGAGTCACATTGTCAATCTTGCTAATCTTCTTATTGTATTGTAAATTCCACTTGCATGTGGATTACTAATCCGAAGAACTGGATCGGTATTTCCCGTTTAGGAAATTTCCTTGATAATAGTCCGCTCCCAATTATATGGTCGGGAAATTCAAGCAAGAACTGAAGGAATAAATGACTAATAGACTATGTTGGGGTTCAACGGGCAAATGGATCGAATTGATTTGGATGTCCAACGCATTCAAATAGTGTTAATTATTCATCTGGTAAGTAGGTGTATTTACCTATCTTATCATTGTGAACGTTAATTGGTTTGTTTTTTGATCGTATTAGGGGTTAACCGGACATCGCTACTCTTGGCAACCAAACCAAAGTTCCCGCGCAACCACAACTTTTGTTACTAGTGTATCATTGAAATATGGAGATAGCCACATTAAGACAAATGCGTAATATTACAAATAACCTAAGCAAGGGAAACTATTGTAAATATTACAAGGATTAAAGTGTTCAAAGGATAATACAGACTTGTGGTAGTTTCTGTTGTATTGCAACACAGTTTGGATTTCTTCTTTTAATTCGATTTGAATTGGCAATTAGCTTTCGCAACAGTTTTATACAAAATTTGCAATAATAAAATAACTTGCAACAGTTCAATTTCAATCCACAAATTACTACAATCAGCGTAACCTTTTCAATGCCTTTATTATATCTATATATATGAAAATTATATAGAGAAGTATTCAGGTTGTGTTTTCAGACAAAAATATTGACAATGAAAATAAAACTTTTGAAACAAAATGGTTTGGTTCAACAAATTTACCAAATGATATCAAACCATCGATAGATTCCATAATTCTACCAATATATCAACTAAACCAATTTCACGAAATGAAACCCAATATAAATAAAAAAAACTAAAAAAAACTAACGAAATGAAAAAAATGCACCCACCACAAGCTTCAAACGATAACCGCTTAATAATCAGCAATGATGACTTCAAGTTCAACCTTCTTACAGATGGAATCAATAGAAGCATCATACAACTTGTAAGCACTACCAGCAGAACATTCCCAGAAGGTAGTTTGCTTACCTAAGGATAACAACCAGTCATTATCTTGCTTAACAATGGCGAAACCACAGTCGTAAAGAGCACCAGATTGTGGATGGTCA
>NDXA01000160.1:0-14749 GCA_002105455.1 Hemisphaericaspora xylofermentans | reverse complement strand
GCTCAAGGCTACTAATGGGGGGAAGTGTAGTGTAATTACCAAACCAAACAAAATGCATTAACTAAATAAATAAACCTAACTTAAACCTATACCCAATCTATAAAACTATACTATATCGTCAAAAGGAACCAACCTCTTTGACGTATATAGAAAAGCGGAAAAGTAGAACATAATTGTGCAGAAATGCGGAAATTCCACAGAAATAGATTGGTAGTTGATGAATCAGAATAAAGTTTACAAAATACTTACAGGTTAAAAAAAGAGCATGTTGAGAAGTAAAATGCAGAAAAACGGAATGCAGGTTAGATGAAAGTTACATGTTAGATCGAAGATGCAAATAAATTTAGGAGGTTAAGTGAAAAATAGTTACAGGTTAAAGAATAAGGTTTACAAAATACTTTTTGAAAAAATACAGGTTAGAGGAGCAAAAAATTGCGGAAATCTTAGAGAAATATATAATTATGATGATTATTATAGTTTGCAGCAATTTATAGTTTGTTGGTGTATTTCATTGTAATTTATATTTTCTAAGAAAGGATCATTGTGTCTGGTTAAAATTATGTATATTTATACCAGCTGGCTTTCCTTCGTCTTTAGATTAATTTGACTTTATTACTTTACATAACATCATTATTCAATGTCTAGCTCAAACAGAAATGCTGCTTTTCTTCAAGAATTAGTAGAATTATTTCAAAAATTTAAAATTTCAGAAAATTACAATTCTCCTACTTCATTACCTTCATCTGACGAAGAAGAAATCCCGGATATTCAATCTTTGAGTCAAATTTTGGAAAAAGCTTTGGAAGCTATTGCAATGGCTTCATGTGACGATAACGAAATCCCTGATATTCTACCATTGAGTGATAACTGGGAAGAACCTTTGGAATCTCCTGAATTATCTTCTTCTGAGAATGCAGAAATCCCTGATATTCAATCTTTTTGTAAAATCTTTGAAAAGGTTTTAGAACCAATTGCAATCTCTACCTCTGAAGATGAAGAAATCCCGTATATTCAATATTTGAGTGAAATTGTTGAAATAACTTTGGAATCTATTTCTTTGAAAGTTCCACTATTTGAAGAAGCATTTGATCCATCTTCTCTAACTACAGAAGAAGATGTAAGGAAAATTTTTTTATCAAGCCCTTTAATGAAGATGATTTTTAAAATTATTCACGAAGTAACGGTTGAAATTGTCATGAATCTAGTAATGAAAGAACTATCTCTTTCAAATGCTAAAACTATAAGGGAGGAAGATATAACGAAAATTCTTTTATCGCGGCGTTTTACAAAGCTGATTTGTAAAACTAATCAAATACTTGTTAAAAGTGCTAATAAAATACTGATGAAAGAACTACTGCAAGTTTTAAATTCTTACAATGCTGGTTTAGTTGTTGCAGATGTTTGAGGTATTATCAGCTCTTGGAGGTTCCGTTGATGTTTCTGATACTGTTGCTGTTGGTGGTGGTGCTGCTGCTGCTTCTACTGCTGGTTAAGGTTTGGTTAATGTAACAACTTCTTCAAATACTTCTCTAACATTAATGTGTATTAATCAACCCCTATTACTTAATGAATATGGTTCTGAACCTACTGATGATGTTATGAATGAGCATGTTGATGAAATTCCTAAAGAATGTTCCAAAGATAACGTTTAGTATGTACCTTTGGAAGATTCAGAAGTTTGCAGACTTGCTAATCGTTCCAAAGTTTGAAGTCGTCGTTATTCCTTTTATTCATGTTTTTGTTTTTATTGATAAATATTTTTGTGTATAGTTATTAGTACCAACAGTTTAAACCACAGGAAAGTGGTTAATCCATTACAAATTAACAAAATTTTGTAGGTTTTGTCTGAAAAAGGAAAGGATAACGCTATATTGGATTTCGAACATTTGGTTTTGACTGAATAAAGTTGTCCTTCCGGTTAAAGGTGACGAATTTTGAAAATGTTGTAGAAACTCATAAAATTCTTTGTATGTTACCAACAAGCACAAACTTCCACTGGACAATGAACTTGGAGTTTCTGCAAATCTATCTCTTAAATACCGAAAAGAGTTAGTAGCAATAGGTGATTTGAATTTAGTAAATAAATTTGAAACTAAATAATTAGAAAGCATCATCTTGCTGAATGGAAGTAGAAGATTGGTCTTCCAAAACAATTCTTCTTTTTGGGTAAGGGACTTCAGAATCATTTGATCTTATATGAGAAGTTGTAGGGGTTGTCTTTGGATTAACAAAATCACGAGAAGAAGAATCAATTGGTCAGGTAACCGGAACTGCGATATCATGGGAGCATGAAGGCGACTGACATATGGACCAAAATAAAGTTCATCCAATCTCTGGGAAGGTGAAATTGGAGAATTTTTAGGAACAATTACAAAATAATGTGTTTTTCTAATTCTACCATTATAACCTTGTAATTCAAAAACCTTATTAAAAGGAGAATAAGATTTATTAATAAGTAGTTTCTTTCTTCCAAATGACAAGAAGTAAGTATCCCAGGGACATCAGTGAACAACATTATAGTCGCAAGAACAGGAATAAAAATGCAACCACCAATTGTAATCGAGGAGATGAATCAAAACACGAGTGAGTAAAATGGCATCATAAGTACAAATGGAAGTTGGACTGATCATACCATTTTACTAAATGTATCAACATCATAGTACCTAATTCAGAGATAACGGGACGTGATAAATACCTTCATTCGTCAACCACGGATACAATCAGTAGTGAAGTCGCCCAAATCTTTAGATAAATCATTAAACACTATTAATCAAAAATCATAAATTAATGTTTTTCAATCAACCAATCAACCAATCAAGTTCCTGCAATATCTGAGGTTGACCTCAATTGAGCTGAGTTATCATCAGTCATTACAAACCATGCAATAGTAAACCCGAATCATGAAAGCCCTTGATTGAATGAATAGGATTAATATATTTCAATTGTTGACAAAACTGAATTAATTGCAAATGTGGAAACGACAACAAATTATTAAGTTGAGGACCAGATTTAATCAATTGTGGTGAAAGAATCATTTCGACGGAATTGGGATTATAACCATCAATTGGTTAGTCAGTCCAAGAATCAACTTTTCATTTCTTACTCAGCTGAGAAGTATTTCCTCTCACTCAACCAATAAATCATTAATTATTTCTATTGGCAATTGGTTCAAACTTCTAATAATTCAATGAATAATTCAATTAATCAAGTCCAATCAATCAAGATAGTTGAATCAACCAATTGCCAAAAACATTACCGTTTGAATGATTATTCGAGATGACAAGAACAGGAAATGAAATGGATCATCATTGAAGGAATTGGAAACATTATTTATCATTTTCAAGGAAGTACCCAATTTGTCTCTGGATTTGGGGAAATTAAATGTGAATCATTCTAGTGGAATTGGAATCAAATTATGATCAATTAGTAGTTGTAGTGGTTGAAAGAGAAGAAGAAGAAGAAGAAGAAGAAGAAGAAGTAGTAGTAGTGGGTTTAGATCGGAGTTTGAAATCAAAGGAAATATCCAAATTTTAAGTTTATTTTTTAACAACGAAAAAAAAAATTAACGGGGCTTAGTAATTAATTTATTTTTTATGTACGCGAGGAAACAATAAATAAAAAATAATTTATTTTCTTATTGTTCTGTTTCTTTTATGAAATTCTTCTAAAAATTACATCTGATACCACTTCTAATTATAACTAATAAACTTGTCAAGTTGGTTTTGGTCTCGATGAAAATGACGATTGTATTCTCAAAAGAAGTCCTCCCCATGGCAGTCATCAATAACTTCTGCCACAACAGAACTAGTAGGTGCAGCAAACATCAACAACACCAATGCCAATTCAAAGAAATGTTATACATCGACGAAGATTTGTGTCAATAGATATAGATTCCAAATGCACGATGAAATGAACAAGAAAGTTATCATCTGCCAATTTCAAACACTAGATTATTGTTAATCGATGAGTAGATTAAAAAGTGGTGCTTGGTATCGGAAAGTTGTACCTCTGGTAGCAAACATTGCTTCTAGTATACCATGATTCATTCATTTTCATTAAACAACATGGCACATATCCAATTATTCTTCTTTCAATTAGCTGGAACTGTTCTTATGCGAACAATTAATCCCCAACTATCAACACTGCCTCCACCTTCAAAAATAAAAGTTCATGAAATAGTCCCCACCAATCAAGCTATTGATTGTTGGTTGCTACCTGTTAGTATTCAGCAATAGCAAACCAACACTCTACTATAGCCAATGAATGGAAGGTCATTAGTAGCAGGAAGACCTAAATCGCCAATTAGAAATTTCAATGATCAACTTTGATCTCACCCTAGTCACAAAGTAAGATTATTAATCGATGTAACAACGTTATCTGATGGTAAAATTATTAGGCAATTTATTGAGGTATTCTTATTAATTTTGGAATCGAAAATGAAATCAGTTGGAAATCGAAATAATAGTTTAATTGTGAATCATAAGGTATTGTAAATGGCAAGATTGATCATGTTGGTTCTGGTGCATCAGTTGATTTGGAGGGATTTCTGCCAATAACATTGACTTCAAAAAATTTCTTATTTGTAATTCTTTATTATCTTTCTAAATTCTCAGGTATGTAATAAATCAAAAGCTCATGCAATTTATCCATTTCTCTAATTCACTGATAACAATTGTTTGTTGATCTTAGTAGAATTTTTGATTGAAGTCCAACTTTGCTTTGGATATTCAAATAATTCATTTAAGCAAAACCCAAACCTCTAACTCCTTCACACGTACAAAAGTCTTCTTCCACTAATAATGGGAAAAGAACATGGGTGGATGGATTTCAAATGCATTGATTTGGTGGTTGTGAATTGGGAGTTGCTAAACTCAGTTGAAGGAGGAAGAATTCTCATCAAATCCGTTGTTTTTGGAAAGGAATTGAATATTCTTTTAACTTCGTTGGATTAGTTCTAGTTGAGGGTAGAATACATCGATGGTGTTGGTGATGTTGTTACTTGTCTCGATCAATTTTAAAAATAAAAAAAAAATTCATCCCGCAAAACTTGACTCTGTTTCTGTACTATTTTTTTCCCTTTTTGAAATTTTGACTTCTTCCTTCAACAAAACTCAGTCACGTGTTTTTATTGTATATTTCACGTGATTTAATTTTTGTGATCCGTAATGAAGCAGATTCGTAATCCAATAATACAACAAATATACCGTATTTGAGTATTACAACAACTGAATATGGTTAAAAAGAGCATAGTACTTACTTAGATGATGTCAAATGTTTTGCAATTTAACTATTTTAAAGTTTTTGTCATATTTACTTTAATTGTAAATGATTGCAAAAAATTCTTTAGAATTTAGTTTATAGTTTGATCAAAGTTGAAGTTAATAGTGTAAATTATGACAATTTTAACTGCCTAAACTTATAATCAAGGTTAAATGGTAATTTTTGATTGAATTTATCTTTGTATTTACTAAAGAAGTCAAATCAGAACTGATATCTACTTAACTTGTCAATTATTAACTTAACTTGCTGCTTATGTTAACTATATAAATTAAAATTAGCAATTTAAAGAAATAAATTTAATTTTTTTTTTTCATTGTGATTTTCAATCAACAACAACAAGAAATTGATGAGCTATTAAGAAGAATAGACAATTGAAAGGTATATGGACTCTTCTTACCCCCAAAGTACAAAAATATTACGTAAATACTTACATAAGGAATGAATTCACTTTATTAATTACCACCAAAAGAAATCAACACCAAACCATCCTCACTTTTCAACTGTATCATCAACATACAAAAAAGGCATCAATCCTTTCGAATCTACAACCATTATTTATCACATTACATATATCCATCATCATCACTATTATAGTCATCATCAGAAGAAGAAGCGATAGCTCAAACCATGGATTAAAATCAAGAAGAATTAATGAAGAAATTTAAAATGGAAAATGGCTTAACATCTTTAGCATAGTCACCAATGCAAGGATTAACTTTAGAATCCATATCATCACCACAATAATCCAATATATCGATACCATTACAATGAAATCCACGTACAAGAAATGGGGTTGAATATGAATTGAGAGGCAACTTTAAAAGAGTTGAAAATTAATTTGATTCCATTGAAGATTTGAAAGAGGAAAATCAGAGAACCCAACCCCCATCTTCATTGCGATCATTATATTTCTGATATTTAAAAATAAATTGATTTGTTGTTTTGTAGATATTGCAGAGAATGTGGGCGATATATAGAATAAGGTTGTTAGGATGACTCTGGATTGATGTAATAAATCCAGTAGTTTTTATTATTGTTGTAATATACATCAAATCACCACAATCAACCATCGGTATAAGCAGTGGAATCAGCCTGAACAGCGGCATTATCACCAGGATTAACATCATCAATGGCTTCAGAATGAGGACCAGGATTATCATCATCAATAGCTTTAGAATGGGGACCAGGATCAGGATAAGGTCAGCATCGACAATTGGCAGGAACAGATCAGTAGAAAGGGTTAATGAATTTGATATAATTCACGATTTTCTCTAAGGAGGAAGTAAGAGAATTTAAGAAAATATAGATAGCGATGTAGATTTCATACTTGTATAGATAAACAATAAATCTGTAAGGAGGAAACCAGTATTCCAAGGATTCATTCACGTCGTTTGATTTATCCCAGTTCCGTCCAACGTCACAAGGTAGCGCCGGCTTAGAGAGATCAACCCCGTTCGTAACACTTCCAGCGGTCAAGAAAGATTCTGAATGGAATATAAAATGCATGGAATCGACCCCGAGAAAGTTTTACATTTAAGTGTGTTGCAAGGTTGTAATAAAGTCAAAACTTATGGTAGAGCTATTAGATTCTTGTGAGGTTTTTATAATCTAAATCAATTTATATCTTGATGGTAAAGATACAATTTGATAAGGCCATAAATCTTCACAGGAAATAAATAATTCTGCAATACCCTTTCTTTTTGAAACTGATGATTATCATCCACTTTTGACATTTCTTTTCATGTTTCATTCAATCGATTAAGATAATATTGCAAATATTTTTCAGATCTTCAGGTAGCCCAACCAGAGTTCGAATTACTACAAATGTGCTTGCCAAAAATATCTTAATCTTGGCAGAGTTGGGAGGAGGAATATTAGACCTTTTATCAAGAATTGACAAAATAAGTGGATTCAAAGGGGAATAAACGGAAGTTCAAATTGAAGTGGATTGGATTGGAAGAAGACACTAAAATAAAAATTCTGACACTTAATGAAAAACATTCTTCATTGGTGAAATAGGGGAAAGCTTCAGTACTAGATCGATTGGTTGATTGATTCATAGCATAGAAGTTGCCTTTCGTCTTAAGAAAGAACCCGAAGTAACAATCATTCTTCTCTCATTCAAAGTTTGATTGCAACAAACTAAATCCAATGGGAGAAACCAAAAAATTGATAAGATTGATGATTTTTGGGGACCTAATCCTAGTTTGAGGATCGAGTAGTTGGTGCCCTATCTGCATTTGTTCCTTGTGCTTGGGTTGTTGATGGGGCAGACATTAGTTCTGGAATAAACTCAGTGTGTGGATATGAAGAGGAAAATGTTGTTTCATGATTCTCGACATAGAAATTACGGAATACGTCTTGTTCTTTCGGATTCTGCTTCCCTTGTGATATAGAGAACTGAATACCCACATCAGTGGAGGACACAAGACCTGATTTTTTATCTGAGTCAAGAACGGTTAACAACGCCTCGTTTGCATTACTAGATCCGCTTTCTTTTCCAAGGAATATGCCAACCACTTGATCCAGATCAAGCTTCTATAGGTCTTTCAACGGATTCACCCGAAATGTTATATGTCTTAACCCCTCTGAATTCACAAACGGTATCTTACCATATTTGGTTGGAGTTTTATTCTTCAAGTAAACTGCATAAGATATTACTAGATAGGCAAACCGATCAATAAAATTTCCGTGTGGAGATATGCAATGCTTTCAGCCTTGATCTAGCTATAGTTAGGATTACCCCTTTCAATTTTTCAGTTTTCCCGTTCGACTCTGGTGAATATTTACAGTCGCTTCTTTAGTTATGTATTCTTGATTCATGAAGGAAGCTGCATTTGGAATTTCAGTCTCATTATCAATACGTACGAATGAGATTTTATGATAATTCCACAAATTATTTATACTCCTAATCGTTTTTCAGGTTGAATCCTCAATGTTCATTTATCCTATGTCTATACTTCACACACCAAGTAGATAAATTCACCAGTAATGAAGGTGCAATAATGTGAATCATTTATCCTTATAGAATCCATATGTTCTGAATAAATTCCTTTTTCTTGAATGCTGTATGTGTTATTGTGCAGCTTATACTTCAATCTATTTTTAAACCATGTTTGGCAATTTCTAATTTTATTTCCATCAGATTATGCCAGTCAACTCATATACAGAATTTCTCGAATTTTCTCGCAAGACCAGTGTGCGTACAACTCGTGCACCATATAACATCATGAAGACCCATACATGCTACTATAGGGTGACTTTGTGGTTCACGACGTCCAATGTGCTTTCTAGATTGGCCACTTCTTTTATTACAGTTCCACTTTTCATAAAACTGATCTTATCCAGTTGTTTCAACACATCCTTTACGTTTAATCTTTAAACTATGACGAGTAAAAGTTTGGAAATATTGGCTTCATGTGAATGGCCCTGGATCCACGAATTCCTATTAGAAAACTTAGTTGACTTCTGTCTCTTGGATTTCTCGTAGGCTGGTTATGGTAAACTAGTTAAAACCTTAATTCTGTAGAGTATTAAATATCTTATCGGAGAAAGCTCGGTGTATATAAACTGGTTTCACAATGTAAATAGCTGAAACTAGCGGAATTGATACTCATTTGGTCATACGGTAATGGACTATTGGAATTGGAGTTTCTGAATATTCAGCAGGTATTACAGTTGAATCATATATCAAGTGCTTGCAAAGCACATAACTGAATGCATTTATTCCAATGACAATTAAATTAATTGAAATTATTAATAACTTTCAAATTGTATATTTCGAGATATCTTCGGGGTACTAGGATAGACATGCAATTTGGAAACATATACTATTGCAGCAAGTACTGTAAACTCTGAATTGAAGAAAGGTTGAGCACAGAAGTTAAAAAGCAAGAGTGCAAGGAACTCAGTGCAACACTCCTTACTTGAATGTTTGGGTATTGATTGATTGTCCATGATGCTCAATTGGTCGGGTTTCTCTGATGATGGTTGCAAGTATCGATTTTTCACGAAGCGGGACCATAGATGGAAATTATCGATCAATGCGGTTAAATACCAATGATTGTTTTGAATGAAAGCCTCTGGCCAAACAGATAGCCAACCTGACTCAACGAGTAACATCTGTCCAATTGATCTTTCAACATATAGCGGACCATCTCCTGGGCATGTTGGGAAGGACAATTGGACTGAAATGAAATATCGAGTCAGATTTCCTGGTGGATTTCTTCTCATCAACATTGCCTAGCGTGAAGTAAACACTGACTAATACAGCCCTGATTGTAGTATCAATAGTCTTTAATATATTCATTCATTCATGTAATTCTTTTCATTGGTGGTTGTCATGGTGGTGACTTCTATAACAAATTACCATTTGGATTCTATGTTGATTATTTTACACGTTTGGTGTAAAGTGTAAAAAGCTTTACAGTTTGGGACAATCCAAGAAGGAAAATCCCCCCAACCTGGCTGTAAAGGAATAAACCAGAACAAATTGAAAAGTGAGTTTGTATCGAACTAATTTCTGAAAGTTGGGAACTTCATTAACATTAAAATTTCCATTATCTACCAAAAATAAAATATTAATTGAATCCATATTTGTCTGAGATAATATTCTACCACCTACTATACTTTCTATAATGATAAATTGTCTATTTATTAATAAAAATGGCTAGTAAAAGCCAAATCTGTATATATATTTGCGACAAAACTTGCGACACAAGATGCGACAAAAATGATTTGGAGGTATTTTTTTTTCTTGTTGAAAAAGAAACTTCAGTTTTTTCCTTTAACACCAGTAATTGTCGCTACCACATGATTCGTAAACAGAACTCAACTCAACTTAACCCCTCCACGGAATTCACCAATTCAAATGTTTCATTATTTCACTAAACTAACTAGCCTTATGATGTGACAGCCAACTTTACAACAGCATCAATGCAACAACTGAGTTAAATCATGATACTTTCTTTAATATCAACGCTTACTTAGGTTCAGCAATCATTGGAATAAGCAATATATTTCAAAAGAAACATCAAAGAAAGTGGATTTGGTTAGAATTGAAGGATAGCCTTCAGAAATATTCAATTCATCCTTGTTTACTTCATCAGAAGCTATTGCAGCTTTCATAAAATTGAAGAACTGTATTAAGTTATATATGGATCGTTAAAGAATGGTCTTCTAATTAGCAACAGCCACATCCTTTCTTTTGTCATTGCTGTATCTGTCAAAATATTCTCAAAAAGCTTTGAAATAAAGAATAATTTGAACCTTGAAGGAGATTATCAACATTCGATTCCTGTCGAACAACTTGCTTTAACTATAACACCAGAATATTGATCCAATTAAGTTCCCCTTTTGAAAATGAACGCATTCCCTTTTGATTAATCAATAGCAATAGCATTTTCATATTCCATCAATTTCCGTCATTCAAATTCTCCTGACTGAAAAGGTTAATCCTTGGATGAAATATAACGATTACTGGCCTTTCTCATTTGAAAATAATATATCACTATATTCTAACGGACATTCCTTGTATTCCCGACTCAAAATGGAAACATCGTTATTCCCAGCCCCAGAACATTGACAACATTTCAAGGGTGGGTATACTGTACGTTTTTAAGATAGGTGACATTATTGAGGGATGAAGCAACGTATAAGTAGTGGTGATTTCCAGAATGGATGCATCTTCGCGTTCTTTGACCAAAATTTCCCGGATTTTTAAACATCCTTACCGTATCACTTCTTGAGTTAGACCAAATTAAAATCAGGCTTGGATAACTGTTGAAATCTTTGACAATGATCCGTTAGGAAGAAGGTATAGAAATCCTTGCCCAAGCATAGTCCTTGGCACCAATTAAATTTGTCCTTCCTGCTCTTGGTGAAGTTTGACATGAATAGCAAGAGCAAAGGAACGAAAAACACGAATATCGTTGATTTAATAGCTCCCAACATTGAGAATTTGATCCTTCCTGAGGAAAATTATCGCATTGAGATAATGGGAAGTACTAGATATCTGAAAGTGGCATGCCTATTAGCCGAAAAAGAAGTAAAGGGAATTTCTACCTGATGTTAAGCTAATTAACAAACCTGACCCTAAGCTATATGACGAAGAACAGGATATATTCAGAGATATAAAAATTCTCTCCATGCACAGGTTGATGGCATGACTGACCTAAGAAGATTCTACAAGTGAAGGAAAGGAAGCAGAACGAAACATAGTGATATAGGCGAGCAATATATTGTATAAGATATAACTCTGTGCAATGGGGTCAAACCTCCTAATTCGCCTTGTAGTTGTATGAGGGTAAGAGATGATCATGGTTTTTCCTTAAAATGTTGTCTCTGAACAAGCGTTAAATCTCCACAAATGTTGTTTCGTTTACTTAGAAATGAATTCAATAGCACGGTAAACGATTTTACGCGACAAGAGTATACACAACATAGTTGGATGTACACTGTCATATTGTAATTAAAATAAATAATGGAAATATGCCTGTGTTGGTGTGACCTCGTTTGAAAAGAATTGACCTATGTCTATTGAAAACGACCAAGCTTTGCATCTACGTCTGGTCGCGAGCCTTGACAGACACAAAAGAATATTTGTTAACATAAAAGTATTCTTCAGCCACTTGTAATACAGAGACAATAGGGCCATTGAATTTAGTAAACTTGGGTTTAACCTATCTGACTAATATTTCGAATAATGCTATATTCTCTACTCTAAGATTACAGCTATTTATGTTCGACTTTATTACATTTGGAAACTCGCTTGTTGATAACGGTTCCAATTTCCCACATGTAAATATTATCCAACCACTCCAATTGATCCAACCATCTCAAGTGATGCCATGTATAACTATAGTACCTGGATCTACTGCTTCAAAATCAACTTCATCTGAGGAGATACTAACTCTGCTAGTGGGTTTGTGAAATGTGAAATGTGCTTGTGGTGAGGATGGATCCTATGGTGTGATTGTTTCATCTGTGGCTGTAATGAACTATGAAATGTACTTGACTGGCGTAGGGTTTGAATCATGAGTTAGACTTGAAATGAATACAGTTAATAGCCGGGATCCGAGTAGAAATTGTTAAATCTCACAATATCTTACAGAAGTGCCGTTGCATCAATTTGACTTAGTAGTGGTAGTGGTAGTAGTTGACTCAGCTACTTCTGAAGAACCAGTTTGAATGGACTTACCCATAGTATCTGCAACTCCTGCATATTTTCACAAATTTCCATTGGGAATTCAAGGGTACATGAATCTGGAACATATGTCTCTGTTTTGCAGACACGCATAGGATAATAAAAATATATCTTCTTATGCATTTCTACAAACCAGTAACCACTAATTGGAGAGATCCAGACGGAGATAAGCTGCACTTTCAGTTGGCGACATGTTTTTGATAGATCTATATCCTATCATTGGTGGTTTGAGACGAGAGAATTTTTGAATTCTGGTTTGATGATGTGACAGAAACCATATGTGAAATGTTGGGAGACAAAGAACGTTTGTGAGAAAACAAATATACCCTGGGGAGATGAAAAGAAGAAAATGGATAGAGAGCACGTTATGATTAAAGCATTCAACTTCAAAAATGTTGTCATTTCTACATGTTCTGTAGTTTCTTGGTTTAAATTATCTGACAGTTCCCTAGTTTGTTCGTCAACAGCTTATGTCGAATTCTCGGTAGAAAATTCACTTTAATAAGTTGCTTCTTGAAAAAAGTGTTATTCAAGGGAACTAGTGTTTTGAGGGGGTACATCTTCCTATTCAACTTCAGTGACGACGTGACATGAAATTGGGTTAGTTGGGTGCTATTCCAACCCCAGAAACCTATATCGCTAGGCCGTCAGGTTATTGATGTCCACCAGCGCGCGCTCCAATAAGACCTTATTCGACCAATTTCAATTTAAGGAACATTTAACAACGATTTATAATAAATGGAGACAGTAAACGTAGCTCAGCTCAAAGCTTGTATTGAACAATACAACTAATAGAGTAATTGACGAAGACAAACTTGAGAATCAAAAGTTGCCAATGCTACCACAATTGGAGTACGAAAGGACATTTGGATTAGTTAATCAATAGATAACTTTATATATAGACAACCAATGTTAAGCGAATATATAGTGGTGTAAAAGCTGCAGTGAATGTCAGCATCACACAATATCGTCACCAGTGAAGTATTGAATAAATTCAGATGGTGATAGATACAAGACTACTTGTTCATATAGAACAAGGTAAAAGTCTATATCTTTAGCAAACTTCTCAGTTTGTAACCACTTGTATGGTTGGCGTTCACTGGTCAATTAGGAAATAAAATTCATTCAAACCACGAAAAAATATCGTAGCCATAACCAATCCGAACAGGAAGCAAGTTATGATGGCGAATCTTTGTATTATCAATTAACGAAGTAATTAAGTTTCAGATCATTTTAATATAATCACAGTTTTGATAGCAAAAGCTCGAAAGGTGAACCAGGAGGAATTTCAGTGAAAAATTCTCTACTCGGTGAAACTCTAAATTGTAGTAAACATCAATCATGATTAGGGGCTCACCCAAACTCGTTCTTGTTGCTGTTACTTAAGTTATGCCAATGAAGAATACGCGAAATTGCATGGGATTCTCGATCGCCCGACAAAATGTGGGATCTTTCATATCAAGAAAAGTGGAAAGTGCGAGTCTGCGATCAGAAAGAATTCCTTCGAATTAATCCTCACAGCCCTGGATGGTTCGTTACCTGTCTAGTACACAACGTTCACGTTTGTGTTACAATAGTCTCGGCTTTAGCTCTATATAATTAGTCACTCCAATGAAATATTTACTATTGCAACTTTTCGGTCACAGAAATAAAGGGCTATAAGTAGAAGCTGCGATTTGTTTTCAATATCTTCCAATCGTATAGAGGGAAAAAGAATCAGGGAGAAAGATAATGTGTACGCCGCGGCTTATTATTTCCGGAATAAAGATCATTTATGACAAAAAAGTGTTAGAGATTCCAGTTACTTTCTACGAATCATGGGTTTATTTCAACAGTATTTTTTACTTTTTAGCTTGTTGTTTTTCAGGGAAATATCCCTATAGTATAGGGGTAGCAGGTAATAGTAGTAACCACGATGAATAAAAAACAAATACCGTCACAGACAGGATTCGAACCTGCGAAGGAAAATCCCAACGCCTAACTTGCTGAACATAGCAGGGCGTCGCCTTAACCACTCGGCCACTGTAACCTAACTTTTTGATAGATCGGCCTAGAACATTAAAATTTGGCCTTATAGCTCGAAAAACAACTGGCTAAAACCCTGTAAAAAAAAATATGCAGTCGTTACGTTAATTATGAGTTTTCATATCCAAGTAAAAACCCATACAATGTAGAGACACATGTTTTTCTGGGGTGGGTTATATATTTCCCTGATAGAGGAACTTCTGTTCTTGTGAAAGTACAGATTTTTTTTTTACGTTATAC
>NDXA01000016.1:0-199675 GCA_002105455.1 Hemisphaericaspora xylofermentans | reverse complement strand
CTAAATGATACAGTGTGCCTATATTAATATTCAAGATAATGATGATGAGGAGGAGTGTAAAAATTCCAACAATTTGGCTTTACCTTTAACTTGCATGAGTTTCTTAATTTGAAGTAATTCCTTGAGTTCTTCTTCATTACCAAGATCCCAAGGATTAATGTCATTGGTTTCTTCATTTGTTGTAGCAAGAGAAACAGCTTTAAGTAACTCATCAAAATTTAAATCATTCTTCATTTTATTCTCCGCATTCATTAACTTGAGACCCTCCACTGCATCACTTTCTTCTTGTTGTCTTTCTATATATCCTCTCTCTTCATAATGTGAAATTTCCTCCATAACGCTATTCTTTTTTGTGTCTTGTTTCCTGTTAGCTTTGGATATGAAATCTAATATGATCAGCTTTTCCGGAATACGATAAATAAATGAATCCTTTGACCCATCTTTTTTAGGACAAGTCATGCTAATAACCTTGGCAAGGTGTGTAGATGCAATTGCTGCAACTCCATTCTTAGTCGATACAGTTTGAAAACAATCGGGTAATTCATATTCAGGATGGATAGCTTCCATATCTCTACCCCAATTTTTCAAAATCTTGGCATTTTGATATGATTTTTCTGAATTAACAAAATCTTTTGATTGATATTCTAAATATTCTTCCAATTCAGGAGTTGATTCTGGTTTTAAATATGGTTGATCATCAAATTTTATAACTATATTACTCATGGCTGCAACTTTAAGAAAATTTGAATGTAATTTATTATCAAGAATTTTCGTATCTCTAAATTGTCTCATTTTGGCAAATCCAGGAGGGAATAATTGTTCAATATGATTGGGACAACGCCATTTATTCCCAATAGTCTTAGGTCCAAACATTGGTTCTTCTAAACAATCAATATGCCAAACTAATGGACAATAGTCACAAGCAATCAATGTTTTATTATTCAATCCTGATTCGCCACATTTATGACATAAATATGGATTACCATATTTATCATACAAACTTTCAATTTCTAAATCATTATTTCTATTATGTCCTGGTAATTGAGTATTTGAACTTTTACTCACGGGAATATCTGGTTTCATGGTATCATCTGAATAATCACCATTATCTCCCGTGGTGACACCAATGAACGTTTCATCACGTAAATGACGTGGGAGTTGAAATACTTTTGGATCTCTAATTTCATTTTGATTTAATAGTTCTCCAAATATCCCCATATCATTCCAATTTTTAACCAGTTTTGGATTTCTTTTTGTACTACATTCACGACAAAACCAATCATCTTCAGGTGCTTCTTCAATTGGAGGATCACAACAGGTGAAATGGAAGGATTTGGGACATGTTTCACAACAAATGAATACCCCGGGACCTCCACATGCAAAACAAAAATCATCATTGTCTTTAGTTAAGTCATTACTAGTATCAATTGAAGTAGTAATGGATGTTGACGACTCAGCCTTACTAATATTTGTGGTTGTTGAGCCCGCACCAGGGGCACTTAGATTTGTTCCAGCTGGTTTTTTGGGTGAAATTATTTTAATTCTTTTTGGTGATGAATTATTTCTATCATTCGCATTGCCACCTCCTCTTTTCTTTGATCGCGAAGTTAATGATGAAGATGATGCAGTTGGCTCTTGTTTTGGCGTCTTTATAATTAATTTCAACTTGGCTGTTCTCATTGGTCGCGTTTTCCTTGTTCCTGTTGGATTTCTAATTTCACTTTCGGTAGTTAGTCGTTCACCTAATTCTGTCTTTAATTCTTTTTTATAACTTTTTTCAATCTCTGGTTCTATTTCAACTTCAATTTCTGAAATACCTGGTGTTGTTGTTGTTGCACCTGGAACGGCTGATCCTTCTCGAGATGTAGAATTACTACTTCCATTGCGATTGGACCGTCTATATTTTGCAGGCCATAATGATTCCTTTTTCACTTTTGCACTAGGATAAGATCCAATAGATAATCCAGTATATATCGGTGATGGTTCTGCCAATTTAGGTTCTATAAATACCTTTTCACCATTTCTATAAATAACACCTGAGGTACCACCGATGAATTCTTGTCCATTGTTTGTATATGTGTTTACACCTTCATATATTTCTGGACTAGGGCCAAGCAGCGGTGTATTTTCAAATATTGTTTCCTTTTCGGCAAGTCTGGCTGATTTTCTTTTTATTTTTGAATCGACGGATCTTGACAGTGGAGTTGGAGATCCCAGACGGGAGGAATTATTTGTAGCGACGGTGGTTGGTGGTGTTGTTGTTGCTGCTGCTGCTGTATTTATTATTTTTGCTACCACCGGACTAGATTTTAGGGTTGGTTTTGGTTTTGGTTTTGAAGGTTGAGATTTATTAAATTGGATTTGACCATTCAGCAGCAAATTTAATTTAACCCGACGAGAGCCATTGCTATTGGAAGTAAATCTTCCAGTAGAGGGATCTCTAGGAGTAGAGGAGCTCATATATATACAAATCAACGAAACCAACAAACGTTCCTCAATGAAAGTTAACGATGTGATTAAAAATTTGGGTTGGAAATGAAAATGAAAATGAATGTTTTAATTCTTTTATATGAAAATCTGAAAATCTCTCAGTTAATCGTTTAACTTAACAATTTAAGTTAAAAGAAGAAAAGAAGTAAAGAAAAAGTCGCACCAGCAGAAAAAATCTTTTTCTTGAATTTTAACGAAACAAGAAACAAGAAGAAGATCAACTTAATTACAATTACAATTAAGGTTATTATTAGGGAAAGACTCTACATTTAATTTAATTATAATTAACCTATATAAATGTTTATATGAACAACAACTTATTAAAATGTTCATTCATTATTTAAAAGTCCTAGATTGTGTCTTATTCTGTCTTTGGTGTAACCTTCTTCTTTGGTTCTACTAAAGGTTGAGCTAAAGTGTTTAATATTTCTTCATCCTTAATTGCCATTTCAGTTTGATATAATTCAGGAATAAAAGTTGGGGTAGTATATCTAACAATACCCTTTTTAGTAATACCAAATGTAGTAAAGAATTGAGCAATATATTCACCTTCTCTTTCAACAACTATGTCATAAGGTAAAAGAATCTTATGATTAGTTGGTTCAGCTAATCCACCTCTTGATTTCTTTGGTTCTTCTAAATTACGAATATTAAATGGAAATGGTTGATTATTACATTTAGTCTTAAATTCAGTTAAAATCTTATGAGACATCTTCATCTTTAAAGCATATGAATTACCCGTCAATTTATATAATGAAGTTCTGAAATTACTTGGTTTAACTTTACCATCATTTGAACTAGAAATTAAAATATCTAATCCATAAACTTCATTTTCTTCAAATCTAATTGTTTCCATAGAACTCTTATTTTGTTTAGTTGGATTAAGAATAACTTCTTTTGGTCCATATAATACATTTCTTTCTTGATTATGAGATAACATACTTTCAACAGGGGTACAATCAAATTCTTTAGCAATTTTACCAACAACATTAGTAACATCCCAATTTCTATTCTTTGGTTGAAAACTTCTAATGGCAGCTTCAGATGCATTCCATGCTGCATGTAATAAATCTGCTTTCTTACCAGTAATTGGAGATTCGGCACTTTCACCAACAACAACAGTCTCAGCAACAATTGAAGGGAATCCATCAATTTGAACACCCAACATGATATTTACAACATCTCCATTCTTTAAAGTAATATTTCCTTCGTCATCTTGACTAATTGGAGCTAAATGGGCAGGAATATGGTTTGGATTAACACATGTTGGAAAAGCAATTCCCTTTGGAGTCTTGGAAGTTTTCTTGGAATTATAAATCTTGGATAATTCTTCATTTAATAATTCATCACCTTTAACACAAATATCAAAAGTTGTAGCACCATCAATAACTAATTGTCTAACTTTGGCAATTACACGATTAGAAATTTCCCCAGCTGTTTTATATTTAGATACAACATCACCATTGGCAATTGTATAATCTGGAGTAGTACTTGTAGCAGTCTTGGTTTCTAAATGTGATAGTCTGTGTTAGTATTTGTTTATATATTCTCTCTCTTATCAATTGAGGTGTATTTCAATTCACATACTAGCGTCAGTGGACATAGTGGTAGTGTCTTTTGTTAGCAGAAGAAGTAAGTAAAAACAGACAGACAGACAGACAGACAGAGAATTGTGAAATTTGTGAAAATTTTCAAAATCCCCTTAATAAAAACTTCACACCTTACAACCCAAAAAATTAATCTTCAATTAATTAATTAATCCGATGGGGTCAAAAATGCGACATTATTTACGAGAGCAAGAAATTGTTCACTGTTAATTTTTGTCTGTCTGTCTGTCTGTCTGTTTTTACTTAGTTAGATATAATTTACCTAATTAAATATAGTGGTGGTGGTGGTGTCACTATAATTTACCAACAAACCCCAAAACACCCTGTTAGTAATGAAGGAGGCCAATTACATAGTATGCCTTGCCCATTTCTGTGAATTACACGGACCTTCCACAATTATATGTACCCAAGTAACCAATGAAATTCAAAAGCAAGAATATACCCTTCCATCAAATTCTCGAGTTCAAGCATGTTCATCTTGTCAATTGATATTACCTGATGATGATGCAGTAAATATCGTAACTTCAGATGATAATAACACCACCAAGAACAACAACAACAATAACAACAATGGTCGAGTGTTTATATCTACTCATTATCCATTATCACAAAAACGATATACGTCCTTAACTAAATTAGTCATGAAATCATTATCAGGAGAAACAACTGCTGAATCTTCCAAACCAATGTTTTATGGTGATCAAATCTATGGATATTGCATTAATAAGATCTTTAAAATTAATGACATAAATGCCCGTGGATCAGAACGGAAATATTCATTAATGTTAATATCAGATTCTGAAATTGATTTATTAATGAATTGGGATATAATTGCAATTTATTTCAATGAAATTATTGATATGATTCAACAACAAGTAATTACCATAACTGAAGAGAATAGTAAACGAGATATGAATGCTGCTAATATGGGGGGTCTATTGGGGAATGAGAAATATTTAAGACGATCTTTAATTAAACCGAAATCATTAGTGGAATTGGCTAATGATCCTGGTATTTTTGTTAAGATTCACTTATGGGCTGTTGAATTATTGAAAGATATACTAAAGTAATCATGGGGGGGGTAGGTTTATATTATATGAAAATGTCAGGATTTATGATTGTCTAAAATATTGATTTAAAATTGAAGCATCAATTCTGAAGGATTCAAGTTCATCTTCCATAGAATAACTTACAGTATCTCTCCTACTCATCTCTACTTTATGCAATTCCGTCATCCTTTTCGTATACTCTACTTCCAAAAGAGTCTCCTTGTCAAAACATTCATTACCAATATCATCCCATCTACAAATATTCTTATTGACCCAGAGTCTCATCGATGGTCGATACACATAATCTCCATACTTCTTGGCCCAAAGTCCATGTGGATATTCTCGTTCAAGAATCCTCTCAAACCTAGCAGGAACCCAAGCTCTCACACCTTCAAACAATGTCCCCCGCAAAGGAAATAGATCTTCTAATGTATAATAATGATTATCACGACAACTGAATAAACTCATCAGATTCCATAATTCATCCTTTCGCTCCTTTAATGAATTCATTAATCCTGCTTGATCCACAGTTCTCGAATCATATTTCTCCAAAAAATCAATATCAAGTACTTGATTAAACTCTCTAGCCCGATTTCCAAATTGTCCAACTGTAGGCGGGTTTGTGTTATTACTATATGCTAAAGCAGTTATATCCACATACATCCCGCTATTAACATCAATAAACCGGGCATCAATAGTATTACCACCCTCCTCTTCTACTTGACGGTTCAAATAGGTAGGATTGACATCTAAATAATACCCACCACTACCCAAATTCAAATCCCACTCATCATCACGACTCAGTAAATCATAAATCAAACTTAGATTATATTTCTCAACCAAATTCATATCAACAATGGGAACCTGGACGTCCAAGTCGGTATCCCAAGGTAAGTTCATTCCATTCCAGTACCAGCCCAACAAAGTTCCATGAGCAAGCCAAGTACGTAATCCTATTGAATTTGCGTAATGGAGCCAGGCACGAGTTAGACGATGAAGGATAGCTGTGCGTTCGTAGGTGGTGTAGTTTATCGTAGTAAAGAATCTCCAATCATAATGACTTCCTTGCGATGTGTTATTGATGTGGGCTTCGTGGAAGTATTTTGTTGTGAGGTTGTTGTGGCTGTTGGTGGTGGTGGTGGTGGTGGATCTGATTATGAAATCGGATTTTGTTAAGGAATGTGGAAGATTTTGATGTGGATTATTGAATGAAAGAAAGGATGCCAGTGGGTGGTGGTTCCACGTTTCTTTGAATTGTTTGAGGATCTCCGACAAGGTAATAGTTTGTTCATTTGATGAATATGCATTTATTAATTGATTGAGGGACCCCCCATTCTGAAATGATTTCTTGGTGGTAGAGACCACAATGCTATCGAAATGAGATACTCCTGCTCCCATAAATATTATTTGATTAGGAATAGATGCAAATGTTGTCAAATATTTGTGACCTAAGAGTGATCTTGCTTCCTCAGACATAGGTTCATCAATTGGTTCCAATATTGCCAATAATTTGTCTAATATCATAGAATTAGATACATCGCCACAATTTAAGTCAAAATATCTAGCCAATTCATCGCATATAGGTGATTGAAGAACATCATTAATATATGGAGTAGCAATCACATTATCCCAATTAAACGGTATTGTTAAATTTCGGTCAATAAATTCATTGTTCTTTATATTTTGTAATATGAAATTTAAAGCTAAAGCAGGATAAACCCTTGAATCAAATGTGTCTTTATAGTTGTGTGCGTGTGGAATGTATGATTTCCGAAGTTCATGATGTACCTGACTATTATTAACTTGTTGAACCGTAATGAAAGAAACTTCTTCTTGATGATTGTTGACGGATTGTTTAAATCCCACAAACTTCAAAACACTGATTAATACTACTATAATGAGACCAGTGAAGAAGAACCACATCTCTGCTATTCTCGGATGTTGTTGTTGTTGTAGTTGTTACACATATGAGGTGTAACAATTACAAGAGAATCTTGGTTCTTGAAGGGGAAAGTGGAAAATATGAAAATTCTTTATATAAATCACTGGACACCTTTATATAAATGTTTGTTTTGTTAAATGAATATCATTTCGTCTTCTACTTCATTTCAAACATGGGGATGATATGTCTTGAATTGAATTGAACCGAGTTGATCTATAGTTGTTTAATAACTTAATTAATTATTGTTAAGAACTTATATCATCAATCAATTGTCCGATAAGTGTCCGTTTTGGTTTGAATTTTCACTTTTTCTTCAATAAGATAAAAATGCAAACTAACAAAACATTCCAACCTTACATCCAAGTAAAATGAAAACACAAGAAGTAGTAATAGCAATAGGAATGGTGAATGATGATAGCTATAGTTTGTATTCATTTGCAACATCCAATGAATATAAAACAAAAGAGGTAATGGTACTGGTAGTAGCAGCAGACGTAGGAAGAGATAAACTTGTTAAAAGTAAATGATATCATTGGTAACCACCAACCAATCCTTCCTCAGATGGAAATAAAAGGGATGTGATGGTGGTACCATACTGGTAGAACCGAAATATGTATGTACCACCACTAACCAATAATCATCAAAATTTGATGTTAGTCGAATCACGTGATCATAAGTAAATGTTTGGAATATTATGACGGTAGTTAAGTGTGAACTTTAGCTGCTTCATCCATCTTTGGGTTGGATGAGAGACTTAGATAGATGAAGATTCTTATTTATGTTGGAATGTATAGTATTGTCTATTATACATACATTGGTCCTATTAATTATTGTTGTACTTACTACTGAAAGTTCAATCCATTAACCATTAACCCAACAAAAAAAGAGAGAACACTAATTAAGTGATTGATTCAACCAATATTATAAGGAATTTAGTATTGTGTGTTTAGAGTAATAATATATATATAATTACATAATTACATACATCTTAACCTACTAAACAATATATACATATACAATGAATGAAGATGATGATATACTTGATAAACAATCTTATGTTAATCAAGCAAGTTTACATTATTTATTACAAGAATTGATTCCCATGACAATAAGAGTATCACATCAACTATCAGAGTCAAACAAACATATAATAGACAATGAACAACAACAACAACAACAACAACAAACTCAATTAGATCAACCACTTTCTTCTATCCCAATGGATTTCCCAGGCACAACCACAATATTAGACCATCCACTACTTCAACAAGATGATGTAACAATCAGAATAGAAACATATGGATATCAAATTGGGTTAAAAATAGCCAATGTTTTATTATATAAACTAACCCCAGGACAGAAATTAATCGATATTGATATCTTAGATATAATGAAATTTGTATGTCGAGATGTTTGGAAATGTTTATATGATAAACAAATGGATAATTTAAGAACTAATCATAGAGGTACATTTGTATTAGTTGATAATAACTATCGGTTAATTAGTCAATTGAATAGTAGTAAAGGAATGCAAGATACTTTGAATAAACTGAAGAGTTATCTATGGTTTCCTTGTGGTATAATTAGAGGAATATTGATAAGTTTTGGTATTGATGCTAATGTATCTGCTGAAATTACTCAATTCCCATCTGTTACCTTTAATATACATACTTCAATCAACAATTAAATAGTACTTTAGGCAATAGTAAATAGAAGAGTATAGTAAATCATAGAGAGATTTCTTAGATCAACGAGAGCTACCAATTGTAGTGAAAATTAAATTAAATTACGTAATCCACCCAAACTTTGAAATTCCAATTTAATCATGTGATGATGACCTTTACTCTAACTACTGTATTCAATTGAAGAACCCAATGTCAGACCATCACATACCTCCTAGAGTTCTTAGAATTAAAAGAAAAAGACACCAAGACCCTTTACAAGCATTGATCTTGGAAGATTCAAGACAAGTAAAACGATCAAAACCTTCATCACCAAAGTTAACCCCCAGAGATTCTTCATCAAGTATAACCACCACCACCACCACCAGAGCCAACCAACAGGATGAACAACAACAACAACCTTCAACCAATCAACTTTCTTCGACGCCTAATTATGTTTTTAAGTTAACAAGAACAGACAATCCCTCAAGTGTTGACATTAAAGATGAAAACATAATCAACACCATTCTCTCAGAATCACAAACTCCTCTCGACATCTTAGAAGACCCCACCACAACAACCACATCTGCCAACGCAAAAGATACCACCAACGAGGTATCCACAAGTCGTATTCCCCCATCCGCACAAATTCAAAAGAAGTTTATCATTCCCAGAAACCAAACCGAGGAAGACATAGTCATTCCCAATGAACTTTCCGACATGATCGACTCCTTCCTCATTTCATCCAATACCTCCTCTCCTTCTTCTTCTGCCTTTCGCAAAAAACGTGGTCATAACCAACTCATATCCGAAACCCCACCGAATCCAGAAGATGACGAGTATGTATATGACGTATATCATCTCACTCCTCTCACAACTGCCAATCATCCCCAATCTCAAATTGGATATATCCGATTCTTTGATGATGAGTACGATACCGCAAACAAGAACGATGGCAATGAATTATTGAATAATGAGGAAGAAACAAAATCTGGAGGTGAATTGGTTACGGATGATGAGGATTCCAATGCTGAATCGTTTTATCAGAATGATTATCCTTCTGATGAGGATGCTGGGGTGTATAGCGATACGAACGAGCCTGGTGTGGGTGGGGAATATGTTGCTCATGATGGAGTTGGGTTGAAAGAGGATGAATATTTTGAATATGATGAGATTGAAGATTTGAGATTAGGTGCAGAGGAGGAGGAAGGAGATGATGACGACGATGGGTATGGAGATGAAGGGCAGTTTTATGAGGATGAAGGGGAATATTCGAGGAATATCTTCTTTAAGAGTGATGAAACTGACCCAATGGCTATCCATCGCGATAAGATCTTTGGAAGATTGGAAAGAATGATTAATGAAAACTGAATAATTAAATAACAAAAGAATTCCATTTATATATATACAAGTTACTTGTTTTCTATTTGTATCTATGCAAAGAAGAATTTACTCTCCATAACTTTTGTAATATCTAAATTACCCTTCTTGGGAACATCAAGAATCTTAACTGGAACCAACACAGGAATAAATCTCAACCCCAAAGGTCTGGGAAACTTCTCCATTGTAACATCCTTATATTCAACAATCTTATTTCCCCTAGCTTTGAAATACAACACTGGATCCCATTTCTTCAACAACTTACTCACCTCACTCTCCTCTCCCCTTTCACTCAACTCTTGTAATTCTCTATACAAATACTCTCTGGTCTTCTGTCCCCTCCTCAAGTGGTTCACCTCTTTTGTTAATTCCATATTCTCCAGCCTCACGAAATACACCAACTGAAAACTGCCAGGGCATAAGGCCTCCATATCCTCCTTCATCTCAGTCAACAAATCCATTTCATGCAATTTCACAAATTCCTCCCTCAATAACCGTGACATAGTATCAACTTGTGAAGGATAGGTCCAATACGCATCGTGCACCGATGCGAACGTCACCCCATTGTTCCAACATGCATTACAGGTCATATGCATATGACTAGCGTCCATCGAATGGATATAGTTCGGAGCGATCCCCGAGCATTGTTTACGTTTTTGGATTGGTGAGATCGTCGGAGTCCGTTCGGCAACTCGCAAGAATTCGGAACCGGAGGAATTCCTTGACTCATTGCGATAGATTTGTATAACGGGGAATTGAATTGGAGTGGTCCATCTCAAGGGCTTGTAGGTATGTGTTGTAGGTTTGAAGATTTTTTCCCGAACATGGGGCCTTGACCTTTGTAGGATATGATTTATACTTTGTATGTCGAATGCTTTTGTTATCCTGTCGGCATTTTCCAACAACCAATCTTGGATCGATTTTGCCGAGACGAACAAGTCCGAGATTGACAATAGAACTTTTTTGGCTAAGTAAGATGAGACAAATATCGATTTGGACCTTATAATCTCAAGAGTTTCCTCGTTAAACGACTTCTCGCTCCATTTTGTAGGGTTGGCTTTATCTTCACCTAGAAGATCTTCGATTTCTTCACGGATGTGACTAGTGGCACCGTATTGAGTGACTCCGTAAACAGTGGTCATGATTGGTCGTTTGACAATCAGACGGGAGAGAATATCTAATGCTGCTTGGGCGATTTTGATTCTGTCCGGTTCGAGCAATGAATCTTGTAGGTCTTTCTCAATCTTGGTTCGGACTACATTCATGACTTCGACATAGACGTCTTTTCTTGTTAGCAGTGGGAGGAGATTGACCGCAGAAGCTCCAATTTCATCTTTTCCTAATGCTGCATAATGTTGTAATCCATTACACGATCCATCTTGGGTTACAGGTATTCTACACAAATATTCTTCAACATTCCCTCCGGCCTTTTCATATTCATGAATCTTGGCAATTTCTTGACAACACATCAACAACTGAAATGGGTCGTCACCTCTCATCCACCAATTTCTCCCATCAAACGGATTCTTGGCCGAGTCCAAAATTTCTCCTATATTCTCATCACAAAACTGCACTGCATCATCCACGCTGAACCCTTTCTTCCCAAAATGACTCGAAACAGCATATTTCAACCATCTATACCCATTCGGTCCCAATTTCTCCCCTTTCCAAAACATCAACAACGATCTCACAATATCAGACCGATATTGCGAAATTATAGAACTGGCATATGCCCTACCTCTAAAGTCTAGGAAATAGGTATGGAAAAGAATTTCCCCATTGACACCCCATACCTTGGCAATTTGTATAATCTGCTCCATTTCCATCCGGTTACTTTTATGATGAATACGGTGTTGCCTCTCCCGCATGTTCTTAGGCTTTTGTTTTGGCGCAATGGGGCCAGGAATATCCAATATCCCTTCCTCAAATGTCATAGCTTGCTCAAGCACACCAAGCATATCGGTATTTATCCCCCAAGCAACGCTACCAAGTTGATCAAGTGTGGAATACACAAAATCAAGTTCTCCATGAGCACCAGCACGGCGGAGGTATTGGGTATAGATCTTATCATCCATTGTAACGAGTTTCTCTTGGTTTATCAAGTATCCGCCATTGTCAGGGCTGGCCCATGGTTTTGGTGGACATAACATAGGTAGATTTATGCGTTTATAAAACATCGAAGCCAGGCGAGAGATATCTTCTATTAGTAGGGGATGCGGACAGACGTATTGTTCTGATCGAAAGCCCTTCAAGATTGCAAATGCCGGATATTTACCATTCCCATCTGTTGTGGAGAATATCTCAGGGATGGGATCGAGAGAGTTGAGGAGGGAAATTTCCTCGGGATTGGATGTAATTTGTGCATGACGTACAAAAACTTCGAGAAGAGTGTTTGTTAATCGGTCCTGACCCATTTCTGAAAGGGTCGCGAATAGGACCTTTTGTTGTTCACGAGGCACATTCGACATTACTTCTCTGCTGGAAAATCCTTCTCGAAGTATGTATCGAATGCTAATAATTCGGGCTTTATGATCTTCTGAAAGCAGGCATTCTCCAAATATGACCGATATAATGACGCTTATCAATGTAGCTGGGTTCATTAATTCCAAATATGGTTTGTAATTGCAAAGTGCTTGTTCGACATCAGTTGTAGGATGATCGTCTTTGAGAACTTGCTTGATATAATCTGAACTTTGAGTAATCCAATCTTTTACAGTTTCAGGTTGCATCTTGGCAAATCGAATACCCATTGCTCTTTGTCTCTCAAAAGTAGTTACAACTTTAGATATCAGGTAAGAATATTCCTCGACGTTAAGTTCTTTCGCCCGATTGAAGTTAAGGTATTCTTCCATGAAAACTTTTCGATCTTTCTCATTCAAGGAATCGTAAAATTCAAAAAGCTTCATAGTTTTAGGCACTCTTCCATTCCAAGTAAACTTATTCTCGGTAATGTAGCTAGCTAAATTTTCAAATGAAATAGTACCAAACTCGTCTATGTATTTTGAAATCGTGACTTCACTATCTTTATTTGATTCGATATCAACATCTCTATTTCCTTCAGGTTTAGACACAAGTGGTTGGTGGAATTGGATCATCCTTTTCTTACATATCTCCTTCAAGGTGTTGTACAAATACTCCTCGTTCACAACAATTTTATTTACATCCTTCCCTTCAAACTCATCTAAAGCTTTTTGAAAAAGTTCCCCAATTAATGAGCAAAAGGCTCTGGTATTCTTAGATTTCGAAGCTAGATGATACGAATGCAATATCCCCATCAAAAACCCATTCTCGATGGATTCTTCTCGAAATTCATCACCAATATTGATTTGATATGCATGTACTCGGCCCCGAACAAATATATATTCCGACTGGGCTTTCTTGAGTAATGTAAACGAAGCTAGTGATTCTGTTCTCATATAAAATGTCAAAGCCAATTCAAGACATTGGACGTACTTCTGGAGATGAAATTTCAATCCACGGTTTGAGGAGCCACTAAGGGTATCTAGGAACGTTTTTTGAATCTTTGATAGGGCATCAAATATCTCCGTAATGTTGTATGCGCTTAGTGCAGTCACAAAGTCCTTTATTTCTGGTCGGGGGTCTCTTGGAGCTAGTGTTTCTTCAACTTCTTTACTGATTTCAAACATGGAGGCAAGTGTAGATGATTGAGTGGTTTGCTTAAGTGACAAATCTAGTGGGCGATCTGATGATGCAGATATAGAATCGTTATGTAGAAGGAATGCTGATGAGTATATCGAACGAATGTGACAATGACAACAGCTAGGTATCCTGTATAGTCGAGTTCTTCCTATTCTCAATAATATTTGTTTATTCATCTTGTGTAAAACCTTTTGCTTTGAGTTGAATGATATTTAGTTCTCTCTCTAATATTACATAGTTATCACTAATCGCAGTTAGCATAACGATCACTTATTGCTAGTGCTGTTGATGGTGATGGCGGTGGTGGTGGAGGGATCTTATTGTGTTTTTCCGATGATGGGCAAATTATTTTTTTGCAGGCTAAATATGAAAAAAAAAAAAATTCAATTTCCGCTGGTTTTGTAGAATGAGTCAAAACACCGCGCTTAAATTTCAACAATTTCCATTTTAAGAATTCCACCAATCTCCTCCTCTTCTTCTTCTTCTTCTTGTTTCATTCTCCCTTTTAACCAACTCTTTCTTTGAAGCATACAAAGCAAGTGAAGAAACTATGTCATTGAAAACAAACTTAGCCAAACAATCGATTCGTCATCTCTCGGACAAAGCATCGAGATTCGTCCCAAAAGCAGGAGTATACCCCAAAGGATTTGTTGTTGGAGGTATGCATTGTGGGGTTAAAAAAGATGGAAAATCCTTAGACCTAGCTCTTTTACAAAACACATTTGGCAAAGATGCCTCCGCTGCAGGAGTATTCACCACCAATAAATTCAAAGCCGCTCCTGTCCAAGTCTCATCCAAAATATTAAAAGAAAAGAATGGTGTAGGAATCAATTCCATCATTGTTAATAGTGGTAATGCAAATGCCGTAACTGGTGTTCAGGGGATGAAAGATGCTGAAGATATGGTGATTGTAACTGATTCTGTACTTGAAAATACACATAATTCAACATTAGTTATGTCAACTGGTGTTATTGGAAATAATTTACCTATTGATAAGATCTTATCTGGTATTCCAAAATTAGCTTTAAGTAATTTAGGCAATTCTCATCAGCATTGGATTAATTGTGCAACTGCCATTTGTACAACTGATACATTTCCCAAATTAGTTACTAAACAATTCAAAATCGATGATGATGTGTATACGTTGGCAGGATTATGTAAAGGTGCAGGAATGATTTGTCCAAACATGGCAACATTATTAGGTTTTTTTGTCACTGATGCTCCGGTTTCTCCAACTGCATTACAACAAATATTGAAATATGCAGTAGACAGATCTTTCAACAGTATAACCGTTGATGGAGATATGTCAACCAATGACACCATTGTCGCCATTGCCAACGGTGCTGCAGGAGGAGAGTTGATTGAAAGCAATTCATCATCTTCAGAAAGATATGCTAAATTACAACATGAAATTACCGATTTTGCTCAACAATTGGCTCAATTGGTTGTTAGAGATGGTGAGGGGGCTACCAAGTTCATCACTATCAAGGTTAAAGATGCGTTATCTTATAAGGATGCGAAAGAAATTGCATCCACTGTTGCTAACTCTTCACTTTTCAAGACTGCAATGTATGGTAAAGATGCAAATTGGGGTCGTATTTTGTGTGCAATCGGATACTCTAAGGTTTCTCAGTCTAATTCCGTTATTCCAGATAGAACCAGTGTTAAGTTCATTCCAGTTGATGGAAGTGAACATTTAAACTTATTGGTTAATGGAGAACCAGAGAAAGTTGACGAAGAAAGAGCTTCAGAAATTTTACAAGATGAAGATCTTATTATTGAAATTGATATGGGGACTGGTTCTGGTCAAGAGGCAACTTTTTGGACTTGTGATTTGTCTCATGAATATGTTACTATCAATGGTGATTATAGATCTTAGATAGATTGTGTCAGTACCAGTATATATTACTTCACCTACAAATTTAAAATATCGTGATTGTAAAACCGTGTCTAAAACTTGATACATTAGCTCTTATTTAGTAATTGTAGCAACTATTACACATAATAGAAGAATTAAGAGACGCTTACGTCTGGTTGAACTTCGGTTGGCGGAGGAGCATCTTGTTGTTCGTGTTGCTCCAGCAACTTCAGATCTTGCTGTGACTCACGATCAAATACTAATAAAGGACTAGCCAAAGGAGATACACCCAATGAAAAATTGGAAAGCGACGAAACACTACTTGCAAATGTTGATAGTTTCTCCTTAAAATTGGTCATACTCTGATCGATACCTGATATTTTCCTAGTTATTTCCACCACTGGCCAAGGGAAAGCCCTAAAAATGGGAATAAATTTACCATATAATGGGATTTTAATTTCTCCTCTCCTCCCTTGCTCAATTGCATTAACAACACATGAAGCAACAAACCTAGGGTCTAATTCTGGAGCCAACATAGTTGAAGGGGTGCTTACACCTTTAAACAATGTAGTTTTCAATTGGCCAGGACATATAAGTAAAGTCTTAATACCGTGAGGATTAAGGCTTGGTGGACCTAACTCGTATGTCAAAGATTCATGAAGCGCAATCAAGCCGGATTTGGACGCACCATATGCACTTAATCTTGCTGGAGACATATACCCCAATACAGATGCAATGGTAACAATATATCCACGTTGAAGAATAATCATATCCGGCAAAAATGCCTTAATGGTATAAAAACTAGATAATAAATTGATTTGAATAGTTTTTTCAATCTCTTGATATGTCAAGTCAAGCACGGTTCTACCAGTGGTTATACCTGCATTATTGATCAAAACAGTAACAGTACCAATTTCTCGTTGAATCAGCTTTTGACATTCCAAAATTTGTTGACGATCACCAACATCACAATGAAAGTATGTAACATTGGGGATTTTCTCATTATCTGGTGGGATCTTAAGATCTAATACTACGATTTTGGCACCTTTTCTTGCTAACAACAGGACTATTTCTCTCCCTAATCCTCCTGAGCCACCAGTAACCAATACAATATCAAATTTTGGTTCAAAGGTATTGCCTATGATGAAATTGGATATAGCACGTATTCTATAATGTAGCCAGTATAAGAAACCAATGATCATCATGTGTGTAATGCCAATGACGTTGTTGCTCAGGTTCAGATTTCTTGTTGTTGCAAAAATTCAAATTTTGGTTGAAAATTTACTGAAAATTTGCAAAACTCCAAGTAACATCAGTAATTGAATTGCACCTCATTCACCAATCTAGTTGATGCATCATGCGTAGAAGTATAACAGAGTATCCTCTAAGAGGATTTCGATTTCTAGTTACTACTCTCTTTAAATTATCTACTACCTTTAGAACATGAATAACAAAACTCCCTAGTTATGATGTTCTTAAGTACTATACAGTAGCTGCCAACGAAATTGCCAATTGACTCAAGTAAAATCTGAATCAAATCATCTCTACTTCTGGGCATGTTTCCTATTTATCTGATTGCACCACTTTAATGAGATGAAAGTTCACCACCAAAAATAGTGGCATTCTGTGTTAATGGGCCAATCTGGAACCTATAACGCGGCATCGTAATCGAGCGAATAGGACTGAAGATGTAACTTTTTTAAAATTGGTAAAGAAACCAGGAAAATTAAAACAGAAACAATAGAACATAAACATTCGAAATCTTGGTGTGGAAATTGTTATCCAATTTACCTCTGTCAAAGACTTTCCGTTTGTGGTTGTGCGTATTCCACTTTTTGGAACAACACAAACGCCTTCTCTATTCATTACATGACAATAATCATAAATTTTGGAATTCCACATCTCTAACAACAAGCCTACCGTTTATGGACGTTCTACTCCAGACAATTCTATTTTTCCATCATTTTGTTCATATTGTGCTGTGGACAATTGCAAATTTCAAATCTCTTTGTACGCGAATGAAATTTTGTGGCTCCGACTTGAACCTTTTCATTTCCTCACCAACTTAAGAAGATTAGGTATTTAAAGATAGAAATTCTCTTTACTTTAACTCTATACCCTTTTAATTCTTAGCTACACTATATAACAATTAGAAAACCACATGAAGTTGTTTGCTACCGTGTTGATCTCTATCGCTACACCCGTCTTTGCTGCTCCAATTGGTGGTGTGAGTTTTGCGCCTGGTACAGGACTTGACGTTGCAGATATTTCTAAACCTCAAGTTGGGCTCAATGGCGTAGTTGCCAGTCTTGTGCCAGTCGCTGATGGTATCCTTGGCGCGTTAGGCACTAAGCGTGATCTTGTGTCTTCCATCTTTGAAGGACAAGATGGTCTTAACGGTGTAGTGGCCAGAGTTGGGCCAACTACTGAAGATCTTCTTTTTGCACTTGGTGCAACCGAGAGTGAGCTCCGTGCTGCTTTAGGTCATAAGCGTGAAGTTATTGATGAAGTAGCTTGAATTCCAAAGCCCCCAGTCGGTCTTGATGATGTAATGGTCAGTCTTGAAGTAGTTCTTGATGGTGTCCTTGGTGCTTTAGACGATTAGGTATAAGGAACCCTATGATATTTCTATGTTAAATTCATGGGTGAATTCGAAGCCAATTACTTATTTTCTCTGGTAAATGGTAGTTTGTGATTTCTGATTGTATAGAGGTAACAAGCAATAAGACCTAAGAAAGAGAGAGGTTAATATATTCTCTGAAATATCTATGTATAACTACATTTTCTCTTCCAGAGTTGATTCTTGGCTATCTTATACAACGATCCAAGGGTAATTCAATAAACTCGTAATAAAAAAACCATATCACTTAACTCGAGGTGGTATGTTATCTTGAATTAAATTGTCACTCGATACACAAATGTACACAGGATAGGAAATCTTGGTAAAACGCAAAATGATCTGGATTTATTCTCTAATTAGAAAGATCCTTTTACCGTGTATACTACTAGTTAGGCTGGTTTGCACACAAGTGGCTTTGACATAAGCGAACCAAATCGATGCTTTTCAATTTTCAGTCCAAAATGAACCCTTTGCCGGCAATTGCTGTGACAATGCAGCAATCTACCAAACATTTCCGACACAGTTGATGGTGAACAAAATCATGAAAATGAAATTTGTTATACCATAAATAGGAACATTAAAGCTGTTTGGTTATGGTTATGGTTGTGGTTGTGGTGGTGGGCGGATGGGGAGCACTGAAAGTAGCAATATACAAAAATAAGAAAGCAAAGGTGGAAATCTTCATGCCTTACTAACTTTTGAAATAACAATCGAAGAAGTTACGCTGAAATAATGATTATGCGATGAATGGTTCTATATTAGCTTTTTAGAGAGAAAACTAATTTACGGTATTGGTAGGAACTGGGATGTTAGGAAATGGGTTTGTCTGTGGTACAACTTGAAATTCTTATGATTTCTAGATATATAGACTTCGATTTCTACACAAAAAGATCGCAAAACATAGCAATTCGGTAAATGAGATTCACAAACTGATTTTTGAAAGAGTTCAGTTCTATGCGAGTGTCTTAGTCTAAATGCCTGGAAAAATAAGCCTTGGGAACTATCTCCAAGTGTCAATAGCGTCTGAAGACTTGCATGCTCTCATAACCTTGCTTGCAAAAGGAAACCCATTATTAAACCTTCCGGCTGAACCTCCGAGATAAACCGAGAGTTTGATAAGGAAGCAAAACTCATTGGATTCCATTTCCATAGAGTACTAGTGGGTATACTTCTCATCTCGCATATATATTTGTAATAAGCCGTTTGAATTGATAGTGAGTGCTCAACCGGGAACAAAAACGACGAGAATAACTTGAACTTCTAGATTATACGAGAAATGTTGATAATTCCGAATTGGCCATTAAAGGCTCAATTTATCGACATTCGCCGGAAGATGGGTGTATATGAAACTTCAAACAAAATTATACACTATGACGGATTGATTGTATGAAGTGATATCTAGAGTCTGGGTTCTCCAGATAGTTAAGATAGTTAGCTCTAATTTGTCCCGAAGAAAAATAACTCATTGGCTTTAGTTTCCAAGTAGTCTTTTATTCTGCGCGACTTATACTGTGTACTCTTGGGTACTTTGATTTTCATAAACCCTAATGGTAACGAAGAAAGGAATGTTAGGTAATTAGGAATTACAAATGAAATGAAACTTTAAACGAATATTTACAGAAATATGCCTTTTGAATAACCTTTAGAAATTTCCCAGGTTACGTGTTAAAAATCATTTCAAATTTTAGGTTAAACCACACAAACGGCGTTGAATAAATAAATAACGATTAGAGTTGAATAAGAAACAAACAATAGAAGTTCATTTTTTAGATGATACTTGTTATTGGATTAACGTGCATTCGTAATTACTGACTAAGAGTATTTAGCTAATCATAATTACAAAGGAATTCCCGATTTGGCAGAAAACCAATGTTGGGAGGGGATTTAGCCGGGTGGTCTAGGTCGAAAAGGGAAATACCGGTTAGTTAAACTTATTTAAATTAAGATAGCCAAGGATTCGTTGTTACCAAGAAATGATTGACTTTGGACACTTGTGTTTAAGAATGAATTGAAAGAAAAATCGCTCAAATTCTTCACCCTTTAACAAAGAGAAGATTCATAGTAGTGAACTGAAAAGTATAATACTTGAAACAATAAAGGCGGAAACTTGATTTACGAATTAATGTGTGCATTTGTACAACTATAGAAAAGCTATGAACAATAATAAGAACAAGAGTAACAAGAATGAGAATATTGACACGCGAATGTAAACGTCGTTTATATAAAAAGAACAATTATAAGGAAGGTACCATATTCAAATTGTTTGTATAGTTTGCATTGTTAGTAATAAACTTTTAGTATTTACTAAAAACATTTACTCACTTACTGGTTAATTGTTTACTGTGAAGGCCATTAGCCAGCCACTTTACAATTAAATATTTACAAAGCAAATAATTGGTGAAGTGAGAAGATAATCAAAGAAAATAACAGATATGATCATCATTACCATCACTATTTAGATCATTTATTCATCTCATATGTGGGTTTGTATGACTAATTATATATATATGTATAGTGTAATAACAATTGATATTTTTTTTTTTTTATTGATAGCTAATCTCAATATTTGGTAGCAACTTTTTTTTTTGGCCTTTTTTTTTGCCACCGTTTATTTAAACCTGTTGATTGTTTTGTTTGTTGGTTTTTTGTCGGTTGAGTTAATAAAATCTGTATGTTTTTTTTATTATTTAATCGCTTAGTTTATATTTTTTAAGGTTTTTGCACTTAAGTCTAATAAAACAAAGAAAAAATATTGGTCAGACACAAATTGGTTTTACATTTTATGTAACAAATTAAATTAATTTATTTTAATTTTACATGTTTATGCACACTTTTAGCTTACCTTTCCTTTTATGTTTTTTTAAATTATACAGTAAGACCCACTTAACTCAATCAATCACCTGAAATCAATGCGGCTTTGATATCAATCAGTCACAAGTGCCACATGCCGAGAAGGGCAATCTCTGTTTATTCTGGCAAGTATAAGAACCAAATAACTTTTTGTTTAAATTTTTTTTACAGTACAAAAAAAGTAAAAAAAAAAAAGGTAAAAAAATAAATAAAAAAAAAATTTTAAAATTTTTTTTTTTTTTTTTTTTTTGTATTCATTTATTTTTGTTTCTTTATCACATTAATTTATTTAATAAATTTTACATTTTACATTTTACAGCATAACATAAAGAAAACCCCAATCATTTTTAATAAACCACCAACTATTTTTATTTTACAACCAAAACATTAACACTTGACATTAACCATCATCAACTATCAACCAACAACCATCAACAACTAACAACACATTACATTTAGAAATTATTTGATTGATTAGAGAGAGAGTGGTGTTTTATTATAGCAACAAAACAAAGCACAACCCCATCACCAGCATCAGTCCTGCCAGCATTTAACAACAAACAACAACGTTTTGTATTATACTAATTTTCATCACAAATTTTGTGTAAGCATTTTATATTTAATCATTAATCGTTAACGATCATGTCATCAGAAACAAATATTAGTCAGTATCATCATCAACATCTTCATCAGAACTTACCATCGTCATCAAATACCGCATCAACTACTAATAACATCCCATTATCACAGCTACAAGGAAACTCCCAACATCTACAACAATTACAACAACAATTACAACAGCAGCTACCTTCGCAATTACAGCAGCATCAACAGCAAATACAACAACAGTTACAACAACAGCATCAGCAGCAAGGTCCCATAATACCTCAACAGCAACAACAACAACAACAACCACAACAGCAGCAGCAACAGCAGCATGTGCAACCTCAAGCATCACATATACTAAACGCTTCGTCGTATGGCCCTCCACCCCCTCCACCTAACTTACAATCTACTCATGGCATCCTTAAAGTAACAAATTTACCATCAGATCTATCACTAAGAGAAGCAACATTAATATTTGCATTGGTAATCGATGAGCTCTTAAGTGTGGAAATAAATGATTACCAAATATTTGCATATTTTAAAAATACAAATACGTGTTTAACAACAGCAAAATTATTAGATGGAAAGCATATATTCGGCGTGGAATATCCTCCGATTAAGGTTGAATGTGATTCAAATACATTAATGCATTCTCCTACCACTCTTGCAGCTGCTACTCAAAGTGCAACAACAGCCGCATTTGCAAACTTACGATTATCTTCATCTTCCTCGACATCTGGTCCACAGCAACAGCAAATGCCACCACCACCACCACCACAACAGCCACCACAGCAACAGCAAGTAGGTCCTGTTGGCGCACCAACAGGAATATCACCACCACACATGAACCAACCCCAATTACACCACCAATCGTCGAATCCAAATTTTGGCAATGGATCTACCACATCTACCGCAGACTACGATTTACTTCAAAAACGACAATCTATTGGAAATCAAAGATCTCGTTTTGTTTTTACTGATCCTTTTTCTCAAGATGGCCAACAGCAACAGCAACAGCAACAACAGCAAGCAGGTACTATTACTCCAGGAGCTGGGCCACAACATCCAGGTACGATTGATTTGAGTGATATAACAGGTAAATCTATATTATTAATGGAATCTCAAAATGACGCAAGAGAGTATGAGAGCTTGGTGAGAGATACTTGGGGCACTTCGTCGGGTAATGCTCAACCAGGACAAGTTCATCCTCCCCACTCTGGAGGCGTAATTGGAATACCTTCAGGTACTCAGACTCCTGGGGTTGGTACTCCAAGTGGAATAGATTGGAACATGAATGGAAGTGGTGGAATTATAGGATCAAGCAATGTTCCAACTGCTACAACGAGTGGTGGGACAGTTCCTCCTACGGGCGAAACTAGGAGGACACCGTCATCTGCATCATTCTTTCAACCTGTGAATACATCTTCTGCTCCAGTTGTGACCCCTCCAATTGGAAATTTAATTGGATCTCAAAACCCAAAGCCACCAGTATTGAATACTGCCCTACAGAATGCTACATCCAACCCATCAAGCGCGTCGGTAAGACCAGTCGCCCCTCCATCACAACAGGAATCTAAGAAGTTAGACGAACCACTTACGATTGCTCAAAAACTTGCCCGTGCCCCTCCACCACAATCACAATCGCAATCACAACCATCCACAACTGGATCATCATCCACATCCACATCCCCTCCAAATCAACATAAAACCCCAACCAATACTAAAGACAATGTCCCTGATTTGTCTCTACTTGCTCGCGTTCCACCACCTGCAAATCCAGCTGATCAGAATCCTCCATGCAACACATTATATGTTGGAAACCTCCCGCCAGACGCCACAGAAGCAGAATTACGTGCCTTGTTCTCACCACAAAAGGGATTCAGAAGGCTTTCATTCCGGAACAAATCCGCGACGGGACAGGCTCACACAACTAGTGGTGGGGGACATGGTCCAATGTGTTTTGTTGAATTTGAAGATGTTGCCCACGCTACTCGTGCTTTAGCTGAATTATATGGTCGTGCATTACCAAGAGCTGGTGGTGGTGCTGGAAATGGAGGAAAAGGTGGAATTCGTTTGAGTTTTTCGAAGAATCCTTTGGGTGTTAGGGGACCTGGAACTAGAGCTAGAGTGAGTGGAACCGCCAGTGGTACTGGAGGAAGTGGAATAGGTAGCAGTGGCAGTGGAGTTGGAAATTATGGATATCTGAATTATCATAAATCTTGAGTGCGTGTGTAATGGAGAAAGAGTTGGAATGGATTGTGAGAAGCAGTTCCGTGCATATGGCAGATTCCGCTTATTTTTCATTTTATTATTATTAAGTTTATTGTTCTAATTATTATTATTGTTGTTAATCTGTCCGATCATCTTATCACTGCTACTACTACTACTACTCATACACATACAGAAACGATTTTTATTTGAGTTTTGTTGTTTTTTAGTTTTTATTTAAAGGTTATTCATTTTAACTTGTCTGTATTATTTCTAAATATTTTCTCTGTTGTTATATGTTTATAATGTTTTATAGTTTTATTTAATTCTTCCTATTTTGTTAATTAAATTAGTTAATTACATTTTAGCATCATAATTAGTAATTAACATGTATTGCATGTTTCACATTATAAGTTGCAAAATATTAATTAAGCTGCAAAATGTCTCTACTTTTCTCTGTTATAAACCACGTCACAATAACTCCATGTATAAATATACAATTACCCCGGATATACACATATACATACATATATATATATATGTACTACTGGTCGATAGAACTTATTCATTAATGTCAAAGAAGTCAAGAACGTCATCAGAATTATCTTCAAAGTTAAAACATCAAACACCTCTAGTGTACCTCACCACCAACAACAATAACAACAACACCAACAAAAACCGAAAGAATCACTTACCATTGCCTAAAACTATCATACATAAAACATGCGAAGTGCTGACACAGACGGATGTCAGTTCATTCCAAGAAATGGTAATCGTTGTAGATGAAGAATATAGAGATCGATTGAGCAGTTTATGTGTTGATGATGATGATGATCAGAGATTGAAATATCTCAAGAAATTCATTGAACAAAGATAGGGAGGTTGTCTATGTGTTCATGTTTGTATGTAATTTAACGTATATATTTATATAATTCGCTGAACATCATTAAAATTACATCGCTAAATAAAATTCTATATAAAACAACTATCAAAATATAAAAACAAGTAAGTTACATCGTTACTAAAACTCTATCACAATTCGCATCAAATTTCGTTTCCATGTCATTTCGTTTTAATCAACTTAATAAAATCCTTAGGATTCGAATATACTTCCATCAACCATTTCGTCTCCAATAACTCATTCGCACCCAATCTCAATTCCGCCCTCGGATTCAATAAGCCCAATATAGCCCGTCTCGAATCATAATGTAAGGATTTAAACAACGCCATGGCGGGATTGGATTGCTTGAATGTAGATTCCTTCTTATTTAGTTCAATCATATATCCATCCACTTTTCCAGGTATATTGGGATAATGTTTCACATATTGGATAATGGGGATATTTAAGGGGTTGAAAGTGTTGGCCGTTGTCCAAGGAGTGGTCATGAGATAGATGTTGAAATAGACAATTCCAAGGGCCCAGTTGTCGATTTGTTTGAAGAATTGGCCCGGCGTGCAGGTAGGATAGGTGAAGGTGGTGGAATGGGATGTGGGGGAAGTGGACGGGGAGGTGGTGGGTGAAGTATTGGCAGTGGTGGGGTTGAGGAATTGGGAGAAGTTGAATGTATTTTCTTTTATTTCATGTTCTATTTGAAACAATTCTGGAGCTTTGAAACTATTGGTTCCACAATAAAATTCTCGAGGTTGAGAAAGTAAATCTTGCTTATAATCATCATTACCGACATATAAACTATAACCAAAATCGCTAATCTTAACAATTCCGTCTGAATCAATCATAAAATTCTCAGGCTTTAAATCTCGATGAACAATTTGTTTCCCGTGTAAATATTTAACTCCTTGTAATATTTGTTTGAAAATTGCATCTTTCATATTTGACGATAACTCCACTTTAAATCTTCTCAATGAAGATAATATGTCCAATAGGTCGCCCAAGGGATAATATGGCAATACCATAATCAATTCAGGAGAATCGGAAATTGTACATAATGACACAACGGGAATAACGTACTTATTATGACAATTTTTCATATTGTTAAATTCTCGAAATACAGCCAGGTAATACCCGCGATCATCTTGATCTTGTCGTTTTTTAATTCTTTTAAGTATATAAACATTTTGTAAAGATGAATCTGTCCCCTTTAGGAGTATACCATTAGCACCCTCATATATTGGTTTTGATGATGATTTGCGATATGCTACGCCAAGAACAGGAAGGGTCGATAGGTCAGGTTGTTCAAATGTGAATGCAGTACTAACTGTTTTAGGTGCAGGTGATTCTGGTTTGGATGTTGAATGGAAACCTATGAAAGGAGAGCGTGGAGAAGATATCATTGAAGGGCTTGTGGGCGATGATCTTGAAGTTGAAGCAGGCAGGAGAAGTTGACGTGAGATGGAGGAGGAGGAGGAAGGAGAAGATGTGACTTTACCAGTAGTGCAGATTGGTGGGGTGGAGGTTTGTAGTCCTGGGCTGGCCTTTGTACCTTCAATAGCTGGTCTTGGACGAGAGTTTATCATTAATGGGGTTGGGGGTGGATGGAACGGAGTTAAGTAAGGATACAGAAAATAATAAAACCTTAGATATGAATGATGCAATTAAGTATGTAAATGAATTGGTGATGCTTTGTTGTTATGACTTTTGATTTATACCCAATATACCAGTCAATGAGTTTCATTAGGTGGTGGAGTAATTTGAGGATGGGAGTAGGGTGTTGTGATCTTAGATTGATGAAATGAATCGGAATGTGATTGAATAATCTTGGAATGAAATTTTAAAGTTTATTAAATTGAAATTTAATTTAACGTGGAAAAATAATAATAGGGGCAAGAAGATTACCTTTTGATGTGAAGTAATAGAAGGAGATGAACGAAAGAGAAGAAAGAAACCAAAGCTAAAGGATAAAAGATGTCTTCGAACAGAAGAAAAATTAATGATAGTGAAGAATCCCTCTTATTTATAGAGAGGTATAAAGACAAAGATGAGTAGTATAGATGAGAAGAGGTGCGGGATGATTGCGATCCGATATTAGTAATAGGATATGTATTGTTCTCCACGAATAGGAACATGATCATCTGATTTCTTATATTGTAGTGTTCATGATAGTGGATAAGATCAACCACGTAGTTCAATCGAATTCTATAGTACAATAATCTTATTATTCTGTTGTATAGAGACAACCCTATCTACACGGTTTTCAAGATATGAACTCTTTAATTGTTTCCAAATTTGACGATTAAAGGATCATGATCAACATACGACGTAGCTAATTAAGCATGTTGATATAATAAATTTCATTTCCAACCGCTTATTGGTAGAAATATTAAAAGCATTTGTATGTCGTTGAATGTGGTAAGAAAACGGTTTAAACCATGTGTCCCATAATAAATATTATGGAGAACGGGAAGGGGGGAGGTGAAATCCATTTTTCCCATACAGAAAAGTATTTATAGAAAAATCATGAGACAGCGATGAGTATATAACAATATCCCGCCGAAAAATTGTTGACTCCATCTATTGTATTGGTGGTTTATGAATCAAAGAAGAGACGAGTTACAAATTAGAGAGTGGGTATTGATGTAAAGTAAAGTTTAGTAAACGCTGTAGAGTTATCATTTAGTGATCCGTGTGAAAGTCTCTTTCAAATTCCAAAGTTTCGGCAATAAAATGATTTGTTTGGATGACGTAATTCAAATTATTTTATTTTTTTTATTATATTTAGAAGGAATTCCCCTTTGGAATTCACAAAGAAAATTAGTAGGCAAGGTATTTGAAGAAATTTAATCGTTGCTTAAGTGTACATCGTAGCTATAAACAGTAAGCAATAGATCTATATAACATAGACTAGAATAGAATAGATCATTTCATTTCAAGTTGCTCCGTAAATTCTCACATTTGCTATAAAAAAAAAAGGGTTTAGAACGTTTCCATTTACTTGATTTGTTAGCATGACCTATTAACTACTGAATTTGTATGCGATTTAATTAATAGGACTTCGCCTACTCTAGAGTTTCAGGTTGGTTCATAACAACTGTTTAGTGAAATCGCTTGTAACTATAGTCTGTATGTACAGCCTCTTAACTCTTGGTTATGATTCAATGATAATTTTTATGTTTTCTTCAGCCTCTTTTCGAAGTGCATCGCCTTTTAAAACGGTTTTGATCGAAACTTATTTGGTCATCACTTTTCATTTGATATTTACGCTCCCCCCGGTTTTATTTTTAACCTTGTACGCTTACTTCATAGTCATGACAGTTACCCATTAAAAGCAGCAATAACAACTCATTGTATAAAGTATAAATAGAAATGTCTATTGTCTTCTTTCAGGATTTTCCAATTCCAATTCCAATTGGAATAAATTTCAAATATTCGTAATCTTTAATTCATCAAATAACAACGAATTACAAAAAATGGCTTCAAGACTAGTTACATTTATACCACTTTTCTTTTTAATTGCAGCAGGAGTTTTGCTTATATTCACAATTATCAATGGTGCAACTACAGATTCACCATTAAATAAACTATATTGGTCTGAAACAAATACGTTAAATATCGCAGGTGCACCATTTGATAAATCAAGATGGACATTTTACACATTATGTGGAGTTGACAATGGAAAGAACGCCAATTGTTTATCAATAGATGGAGTATATCCTTACTCCCCTTTTGATAATTTCCCGCAAGGACGAAGTGATCTTCCTCGTGATTTTATTGTGAATAGAAATACCTATTTCCATTTATCAAGAGCTGCGTATTCATTAATTATCATTTCATTTGCAGGTACGGTTGTTTCAGCAATTGTTACCCCATTAGGGTTTTGTTTCAAGCAATGTGGAGGTGGATTCGCTGGATTTTTCACCTTGATTACATTTGTATTTGGAGCTGGTGGTGCTTCATGTTTGACTGCTGCTCATGTTATGGGAAGGAAACATTTTAATGATAATGGGTTCGCTACTAGTTTGGGTGCTGCTGCATTTGGTATTCTTTGGGCGGCCATTTTCTGTTTGTTAATGGCGTTCATTGGATGTTGTATGTTGTGTTGTGGAGGTCTGACTCGAACTAGATATGTTGCTGCTAAGCAGGAACCACAGCCGGTATATTATGCTGATGGAACAGAGAGAAACGCATTATGATGAGGATATAAAACATTAGAGTAAGGAGATATAATATTAAAATATATTCTATGTAGATCTTTTTAGTTCTTCATATTTGTAAAGTTTACTGAATAATTAGTTTGTTAATTAACTAAATTTGGTAAGAAATGTTGCAAAAATTGGTTATAAGTGACGCTTTAAAACTTAACTAACCAACTTTACTTAAAGATATTGAATGGCTTCTATATATTTACATTTTAAATCGTTTTTTATCCACCCCAGTTGTGCCTAATTCAATCTATCTGAGTAATTGTTGTTTACGTACATACAACTATATGGTGTGTTTTGTAAACAGAGTACAGAAATTGCTTATTGTCGTAGAGCGAAAGAAGTACAATGTTGTGTGCTATAATCCCTTTTGATGAAGTTTACTCCTGAGACGACAAATGAGGGTGTCCAACTTTAATACGATGTGTATATGAACAGGTTAAAATTCCCATTTAATATATAGCAGTTAATTTAGGCTTCAATGTAACTTATAGATCTATATCCCAACCTAACACATAACTAAGGTCACGTATGAGAGTCTAGCCAATGCGTTATCGCAACATATTTGGCCAAACTACGAGTGCCTAACCAATGGTTACGTACATAAGTGTTAGGGAATTTCATAACTGCTGCAATTATTGACCTACACAATCACCACCCCACAGTTAACACTCACCCAAAAAAAACTTATGTTGATTTTCTTACGAACCGAACAGACTGGAACTTGTTGAGAAAAAGACTAGAACTTGACTACTCGCGTAGGTAATGGAAATAGATGATCACGTATATAAACCGTAATCACGTATATTCAATAAAAAAGGACAAGTAATAAATAGAATTGTCGGTATGTGTTATGTGATAGCGTTGGTGTTCTAATAATATGTTTATAGTCGTCTCTTTCTCTAAAGTTATACTTCTGTTCGTTATATAAATCTTGCTCCATTCTATTCTCCTTCGAGAAAAGATCCTTGGTGAAATTCACCTGTATTTATAATTCTTTGACCCTTAAACATAATAATCAGTTCATCCATTATCTATCATCACATAGTAAATAATAATATAAAAATAATAATATAAAATAATCTTATGTGTCAGAATTAACTTCAACAGAACTACATAGAATGGCGTTTGACCCTTCGAAAATTCATTGATTCCTACTTACCTCCTACTACTTTTAATAATCGGATCTCGTTGATCAGTTGGTTTGACTTTTTAACCAGTCGTGTAACATTGTCCGACGGGACTGACCTCACGACCAAGATCTCCACTTCCCCACTATTCAACTCCTATGAGAAAGCTTATTTACTGGCTTGGTCTGACTTGGTTGACCATTTTCGGTGTACAAGAAAAGCTCTGGTCCGTGATATTTTAGTTAATCAATGGTCTCACATCAAACTCTGTGCTGTCGCTCCGCACACATTTCCACTATTCCAAAAGCCTGACCCCTCTTTCTTCCGTCAGCAGTCACGAAAATGGCAATTGGCCCAACGCAAATCCCTCACCCCACTGAGATGGAGTTCTTTGTACCAACTCGATAGTACCGTTTGGGAGAAAATTTTTGCTCACTTAGATGCACTTAAAGTTACCTACCCAGATGAATTAGAAGCACTCCATCGGCTCAATCTTGGTCATTTCACTCACTTTGGTCGACAACCCCGCAAATGTGAATTTTGTGGCAACTCCATTGCTGGTTATGACTTCTTATCCCACTTTATCACGAAATGCTGGGTCTCAAAGGTCATCTGGTCCTACTTCCGGCCTCCCGGTGTCCGCCTTCGCCTACGCTCGTTTATTGCCAACACTACCTTCCCTGACAATGTCTACATCGCCCTCAATAGGTATCTTCGCATTTTATATCTATTTCGGAAAGTCCGACGACTGTGTGACACGCCTCTCACCTTGGCCGCTTTGACTTCCCAGGAGATACCTAAACTTCGCACGATTTCCTCCACTTTTACTTCGCTTTATTGAATCGTTACCCCTTCTTTTGGTGAGGTTTTTACACGTTAACACTTTTTGGTTTTAGCTGTTTTCCTCCGTTGTATATGAAACGGCATTTTATTATATACACATGTGTACAAATATGTAATTATACTAGGTGAATAGGCCGCCGTTGGCGACCTTGTTCCCCCAGTGCGCTCAAGGCTACTAATGGGGGAAAGTGTAGTGTAATTACCAAACCAAACAAAATGAATTAACTAAATAAATAAACCTAACTTAAACCAATACCCAATCTATAAAACTGTACCATATTGTCAAAAGGAACCAACCTCTTACGAAGCAAAAATTGCAATGGTAGAAGGAGAAGAAAAATAAATTGTGGAATGACAGTTGTAAAATGCAGGTTAACACGAAACTGCAGGTTAGAGAAGCGGAAAAGTAGAACATAATTGTGCATGATAGATGAAAGTTACATGTTATATCGAAGATGCAAATAAAATTAGGACGTTAGGTGAAAAATACTTACAGGTTAAAGAATAAAGTTTACAAAATACTTTTTGAAAAAAATACAGGTTAGAGGAGCCAAAAAAATGCGGAAATCTTAGAGAAATATATAATTAGTTGATAGTAAATACAAGTCGTATGTGAAAAAAAAAAGCCAGGTTAGATTTTATGCAAGGCCTCTTTCTAACTTTCTTGGTGCTCAAGTTCTATTTTAACCTTATTCCTAGTGCTTTTCTAGAAACCATTAAATTGCTTCGATATTAAAGATGCTTGAGAAATGGCTTTTGGCTTCTTGGATTGTGAACTATTCTTTTATTCCCCGTTTTGAAATGTTCTTGCGTTTCATTTCATATTTATCATCGATCACTAACCTTTGGACCTCTTTCGCTATACCATCAACAGATTGTCTTCAAAATCGAGTTGACAATTATCTTCTTCTGATTAGTTTTAAAATTCGTTGAATATTAAGTCCAATCTGTTAGGACTAACACATCTTCAATGGAAATTGTAAAAACCTTTCGTTTGAAAGTACTTTGCAAGTTTTAGTTGTCTTGTTTTTCGCTAGATTGTACCGCCCAAACTTATAATAATCCCCAAGTAGTGTACAGTTTCTCTATTAGAGGTTCGTTGTTGGTGAAGCTTCATATCTGCTACTTTCGCATATCAAAGTGTGGACATGGGACTAATCATTTAACTCACTATAGCTTCCCTTGGCTGGTTTTGTGATAAAGATGCATAAAAGATCTTACACAGAATGATATCATTAGGAAATTGGAAAAATTCATAAAATAGATTTGTCTATAGAATATTCCTTTTGTGTTTAAAAAGATGCGTATATTAATTCTACTAGTTTCCCTAAGTTAAAATGTTCCTTACCTGTTCCGTTAGTTCACCTGTGTGTCTTCTTCATACACTTTGAACTAAATAGAAAAAAAAATTGAGATAAAAAATTCAAAAAAAAAAAAAAATTTTTTAAAAAATATTTGCAGCCATTCTTAATTAGCAATGACTAAATAAGTAGTGCTATAAAAAAAAAGATTATAAAGAAATTGCAAAAGTTTCCTTATATTTAATATAAGAGAGAAGTAGAAGGTTAATAATACCCTTTTTAGGAACAATTATGAGACATGGAAGAAAGATGGATAATAATATGTCTAAGACATATATTTTTAAGATTACATTTATTGCCCCTTCTTTCTCATTTCAAGATTTTACCTATTACTATTATTTCATCACATAGTACCCGAATTCATATCCCTTAATGAAGATTAAGTCTGACTTAAGAGAATTCACATTTCCAGAATTACTACTACCTCCAACTCCTGCAACATTTACTCAAACCACATTGCCAAACTCCTCAACTGACTTTTCCATAGATGTATTTGATTTTCTTGAAGGCAGTGTATCTGATTTTAAAGAGACTCCCGAAGATGAAGAGATAACCAATTCTATTCAAGGGTTATACAATTTCTTTGAAGGCGATGAAGGATCAAAATCCAAACCTATTGATGCTGAAACTATTATTAATGAATCATTTTTTAGAGAAAATATGAATCAGGTGCCAAAAGAAGATACAATATCTCCCAATTCAAATATCAATTGGTATATGGAGTCTATTATAGATTCACATAATGTAGTGAATTTAGATCCAATTGATGTCGGGGAAGCAGATCTAGCCAAAGTTGAAGATGAACAATTTCTAATGAATCTATTTGAAATGACTTGCAAAGAATTAGATGATTGGAAGGAGAGCACTAAGATCATAGAGGAAAACACTGTCAATGAAACAAGCAATCTAGATAAACAAAGCAAATTAGATGCTATTAATAATAATATCCTTCCCCCAAGCATAACTGATCCATGGTCAGGAATGATCCAATCATTTGATTTTGGTTCTGATTTACTTTCACCAGATCAATATTTTACTCAAAAGAAACCACGAGTTGATAAGGGTGGTGCTTCGTCAAATTCATCGGATCACTCTTCAACATCATCGGATGTTCCTCTGCATTTATCATTATCCTACCCTATTCCGACAAACCCATCCCAAACATCTACACCCGTATATATCAAATCCATAGTTCCATCACGTCCATCATCGTCCCCAAACAACAACAAGAAACGAAAAATTGACCCAATAGTCACCACACCAAAACAACTTCCCATTTCAAAACCTTATACCACAGTTAACAATTCGAATACATCCACATCCAAGATTGACTTTTCCGATCTTGATTCCAAAATCAAATCTATCCCCGATTATGAATATTCCCACCATCTAGCCAATAATTCCTCCAAAACCCCCCTGGCCCAACAATGCACCTTCCTTCTCCAAAAACTAATAACCCCTCTCCCAACCCATTCCCATACCGTCTGCCAAATTGAACGAACACTTTATACGCGCCCCAATCTATCACAAGAGCTCCTATCCTCCCAATCCAAATATGCCAATCACTTTGAAATCACCCCAAATACCAATTTTAAAACTACGGCATATGAGGCAGAATATGTCTTGACAAGATTGGATAAATTTGGAAAAGTGGATAATACAACTCGTGCAGGATTGTGTCCTTATTGTCCACATATTGAGTTTTTTGGATTGAAGAATCTGTCATATGGGAATCATTTGGCTTATAAACATGGGATCTTGACTAATGGTACTGCTGTCCCAAATCCAAAATTTTACGGCAGGTGGAGGTTTAAGAAGGGTGAATATGAAGATACTGGTGGTGGAGGTGGTGGGTCAGGCAATGTTGGGGCTGCCATTTCGAATAGTGTGAATGGTGGTGCGGGAGGTGGGGGTGGTGGGGGTCAAAGGAGGAAGAAACAACGAAAGACGTGTGCGCATGTGTTGGAACGGGAGGGAGTGTTGTGTGTTATGTGTTGGCAGATCTTGGAGGTGGGGTGTACTTCCCGGAGTACTTTATTGGGACATTATTTGAGACATTATCGAGATTCGCATGTTGGGAATCGGAGAGAGATGAATGGAGGGGGAGGAGATCAGATGGAAAGCGAGGAAGGTGGAGGTGAGTGGGGAGGGAGATTGGATCCCATCGTGAAGCATTTCATTGATAGGTGGAATTAGAGAAACGTTGATCATTGCTATTAAATTATTTTTGCTTTAGAACTAGGCAGTACCCGATAAGTTAAATACTTTCAAGTACTGTTGTTAGAAGAGATAAACTTTGTATATTTATGTAAGACGGTTTTATTATTAACTAATTAAACAACAAAAAACACAGCAACAAGTAGAAGACGAACTTATTTACTTATTTCTTAGCACCGTATTTAGAAACGGTCTTACCATCAGGAATAGTAAACAAAACAACAGCTTTTCCTTCTTGGTAAGGTTCATCAACTCTATAATAACCTTTTCTTTCAAATTGAATGATATCACCTTTTTTCAATTCTTTAACATTCAAATCAGCAAATGCTTTAGTATGGAATTCAGTTTGTGGAGTTAAGAAATCTTCAAAATTATCACCTTCTTCTAACTTATCTTTTGTTATCAAATGATCAAAATCAATTAATTCAACAGCAACTTTATCTTCAGTGTCAGCTAACCAAGTCAATTTCTTGGCGGTCTTACGGAAATCACCATCTAAATGTAACTTGGCTTCAACTGATTTAGTAACACCATCAACCTTTTCAACCTTGGTGACAATAACATTACCCCAATCCATAAAAGTGATTTCTTCACCTTCAGTCAAATCAGCATCAGCTTGATCAATCAAGACTTGGTTGGAATAAATGACCTTCTTATTACCAACATCAGGGTTCTTTTTATGTTTTGGTTTTTCTTCAATTTTTGGCTCAGCAGGACCATCAACCAATTTCACAACCACGGAATTGTCAGCTTCAACAGCAGTGAATCTTGGCGCAATAGGATCAATAATTTTCTTATTCAATGCCCAAATGACAGACCAATCCAAATTGATAATATTTCTTGAAGGACCTTGAGCAATGATAAAGTTACGTAAACCTTCAACGGTCATACCTCTTCTTCTAACACCTCTGACGGTTGGGAAACGTGGATCATCCCAATTTGAGACGTATTGTTTATCAACAAACCATTGTAATTTTCTCTTTGACAATAAAGTTCTAACAAAATTAACTCTGGCGAAATCCCAGATGTGGACATGACGTAATTTAAGGGCATTAAGGATCCATTCGTATTGGGCATTACGGTCTCTGTACTCATTAGTTCTTAATGCATGGGTGACACCTTCGATGGAATCAACAACTGGCGCACAGAAATCATAGGTTGGATAAATTTTCCAAGTGGTACCAGTACGATGATGTGGAGTAAGGTTACATCTGTAAATAACTGGGTCTCTTAATGTTTTGTTTAATGCTTGATAATCGATTTTAGCTCTTAAACAATTCTTAAGACCTTCTGGGGTACCATTTTTCATTTCTTCAGTGAAAATTTGTAAATTTTCTTCAACGGTACGCGATCTTCTTTCAGAAGGTTCACCAACCATTCTTTGTTCTCTCATTTTTTCTAATTGTGTGTCATCACAGTAGGCATTACCATCTTTGATCATTTGGATTGCTAATTCATACATTTTTTCAAAGTAATCAGAAGAATAAGAGACTACATCACCTTTAACTCCTAATAAAGCTAAATCTTCAACAATAGAATCTTGGAATTCTTCCTTTTCTTTGGTAGGATTGGTATCATCAAATCTAATGATTAATTTACCCTTGTAATTATGAGCAAAGTATTCATTTAAAATGGCAGCTTTAGCATGTCCAATATGTAAATAACCAGAAGGTTCAGGTGGGAAACGAGTAACAACCTTACCCATTTCGGCGTCAGGTAATTCAATATCGAAATTAGCCTTGTGAGTTTCTTTCTTACCTCCAGATTTAGCATTCTTGGCAGCTTTTCTTAAATCATTAACTGATTTAATCATGAATTCAACAGTTGAATCAAAGATTTTGTCAGAGGCTAATAAATTATACCATCTTGAAATATTGATGTAGACTTCATTTTTAATGACAGAACCCATTAATGGATTAGCACGTAATACACCCCAAATGGCAATATCAGCCAATGTTAAATTGTGACCAACAATAAAAGATCTTAAATTTAAATGAGCATCAAGTTTTTCTAAATCAGAAGCTAATTCTTTGAAATTCTTAACATATAATTTATCCAAAGCAAATTTAATCCAAGGCAAGGATTCGAATAATGGGGGTAAAATCGTAGCTAAATAGGCCAATGCATCTGCTTGATTGTCAAATACACCTTGTGGAGATGTTAATCTTACGGAAACATCTGGTTTAGATGGGTCAACTGATTTTTCATCAATAAATTCAATTGGAATGGTAAGGTCAGTCCTATCACTTGCATTAATGATTGCTACAGCAATTAAAGTAGGATAAGCTACTTGTGGAGCCTTTGCCGCAATTGATAAACTGAAAGGCATTGTTGCTTGAAGTTGATTAACTCTTACTTAAAGAAAGAAAGGGGAAAAGGGAAGAATAAGTTTATGAGTAAATAAATTTTTCACTTTTCGTTCTTTGGTTCTTTGGTTCTTTTCTTAGCGGCAATGAGAACGAAGAAGAAAAATAAAGGGTTTATGTCGCGACTATTGTCACATGATTCCTATTTATGTGTCATTAATCACATGATTGGATTTCTTGCTCATTTTAACCCAAATGTTAAAGCCACACCTCACAATAATACAAAGGAATCATGTGGTTCACTACTCAACCACCATACACACGATAAGGAATATATACCATGAGTAGTGTCATCAATAGACCATCTACTCCAAGTCCAAAGGACTCACAACGACCAACAGCCAAAAGATCACCTTCAATTCTAGTCACTGATGTAAGAAGTCACAATTTAAAAGGTACTCGAGCACCATTTGCTGGTCATAACTACAAAAAGCAACAATTACAGCAGCAGCAACAACAGCAACAACAACAGTCACAATCTCAAGGATATAACTTCCTGCAACAGCAACATCAAAGTGCATTACAGAAACGATTGGCGTTTCGAAATAAATATGCTGATATTTCAGTTGATAAATTATTAAGTAATTCAAGTGATATTCCATCTGGTCAAAGTAGATTACCTTCAAGATTATCTCCGAATCGACATGGAAGTTCTAGTCCTAGTCCACCAGTAGGAAATCCAAATTATGTCACTGGTGGTGGTGGTGGCGGGCCCCGTTTGAATGTGAGGAGTATACCTAAATTATCCCAATCATTACCTTCACGTACATCAAAAACATCACAGAAGTTAGTATTGATACCTGAACATCATCACCAACAACAACATCATCAACATCAACAACGACATTCACCTCCGTTACAGGCACCTAAATCACCAACTTCACCTACATTATCCCCACAGCCAAGTAATCTAGATATTCAAGCCCAAATAAATCGATCTCGTGCAGAAATGATGCCCAAAGAAGCAAGAGCTCAAGAATTTAGTAGAATGACTGCATATTTCATCTGTGAAGAATTTAATCTACCTGCTATAGCAAAATTCTTGAGGAAACATCATGAAGTGAAACCAAGAGTATATGATGAAGCACTTTATGTCCCCTATACACTCCCCTTATTGCCAGGTAATGATGGGTTACGCGTGAAATCCAATAATTCAGCTAAATTAGTGGCGAATAATCGATATATGGAGAAATTGATCAATAAAACAGAACAAACAGATCATTTATATGAATATTATTCGGGAGTTGAAACACCTGAAGATGTGAATAATTATTCAATGGATCCGGAAGTGGAGGATTTACATACACCATTTGATCCTTCTGAACCACAGTTTTTTGCACCACCTTTAGAGAATAGTCCTATAAGTAGTGAGAATTCGGAGATTATACCTAGGAGTGGTCTGAACCCGACACTGCCATTGTTAGAAGATCATGGTCATCGTGACCATAATAACCAGAATACTAATACTATTCATAATAAAGTGAGCTCACATCATCTAGAGGTCCGTTTCCAAGATGAGGAACAACCTAGAACTATAAGCACCAGTCGACCTATATCCCCCTACAACGCCCAATCGGATGTGTCACGTCATCATGCCGAAATGTTTATATTTGCTTATGGTATCGTTGTATTTTGGAATTTTTCCGAAATTCATGAAAAAAACATCCTTGCTGATTTGGCATTTGCTGATGAACCAGAACAATTATTAATTAATCCTGTTGATGAACAAGATATTGAAACTGAAGAATTCCATTTTGAGTATGATTCTCAAATTCATAGACCAAGGATATATAATGATATGATTACATTAAGATCTGGTGATCATTTGATTAAATTAACAATGTCACATGCGATTGCACAACTGACTAAATTGGGATTATTTGAGAGTAGGATGGTTAATATTTTAGGTCTGATTAGTAGATTACCTAAAAAATTGGCCTTGACTGGACAATTAGGATTAAAGAGGAATCAATTATTAAGAAAGAGTGGGAAATTATTTAAATTAAGAGTCGATGTTAATTTATCAAGTCTGATATTGGATACACCTGATTTCTTTTGGAGTTTTGAACCGGCATTACATCCATTATATAATGCAGTTAGGGAATATCTTGAGATTGACCAAAGAGTACAAGTATTGAATGATAGATGTAAAGTATTTTTGGAATTTGTTGATATTGTCAGTGATAGTATGAATGAAAAGAATACTAATAGAATAACTTGGATGATTATTGTTATTATTGCTATGAGTTTATTTGTTAGTATGTTTGAATTTATATTGGAGATGATTTAACTTGGCTAACTAACTAACTAACTAACTGTGTCTATATATACTAAGTTACTCCAAGTATAATGTCTATCTATACCTATAAATAGTAATGCTTGCTTAACATACAAATCTCATTTTTCTGATGGAATTAAATTTAACCGCCAGTGAAATAAATATTCACACGATCAACAACTATTCATAGATTCATACACTTACGATCAACTAACACCAATTGACGTAATAGAGGTCACCAAGTAATAGTATGACAATATGGGGGAGCTACCATCAAAATATTCCAGTCAAGGACTCAGCAAAGCAGACCAACATAAGGTCATAACCGCCCCATCATTCCATCCAAAACATCATCGGGGACCCATTGAATACACGATCCGTACTATTGAAGATAAGATCCACCAAGCAGTCACCAACCAAACATATCAGAACTATGAGTTTATGTCTGGAGATGTGGAGATGATCCCCATTGACGAAGATATGGAAGTTGATTGTATATCTGAATATATCACCTATTCAAGAGAAGCTCATGAATATGACCAATCTGATTATTATATGAATGATGTTGAGATGCAGGAAGCTCCAAGTATGGAACTAGTAATGATGAATAATGGCGGAGGTCCCAATGTAAATAGGAGTTTTTTGGTGTTGGATACCAATTTTGTATTATCACATCTTAAAATCATTAATGAATTACGTACAATTGCCCTTGAATTCGGATTGATTATAATCATCCCTATTGTGGTAATGCAAGAACTTGATGGACTCAAAAACTCACATAGAAGACAACTGCATGAAGAAGATTTATCCTCGGGTGGTGGGAGTCGATTAAGTGGACAAAGTGTGGCACATTTGGCAAGATGGGCCAATGATTGGATCTATTCCTCCCTAGCCAATTCCAGTACGGTGGTACGTGGACAACGATTGAATGAAAGATTGGATAAAACTACGAAAAAGGATGACGCGATTTTGGATTGTTGTTTATGGTTTAAGGGGAAGTATAATAATAGTTTGGTGGTGTTGTTGTCGAATGATAAGAATTTATGTTTGAAAGCGTTGAGTAATGGGGTCAAGACTGTTAGTTTTAGGAAAGAGATGAGTGCAAAATTGATTGCTGAGAATGTTTATGAAGAGAATCTTGCTACTTTTGGCAGTAATATAAACACAATAACTTCCGAAATCCACCACCCCCAACATCACCACCACCAGCAACCTACGATAATACCCAGCCCACCATCTCCACCTCCACCTCCACCTCCACCACAACCACAACCACAACCACAGAATAGGCAACCATCGCCAGAATGGATCAATTCCGCACGTACAATCTCTCCCCAAATCCAATCCTCAACCTTCCCCCAACTTGCCCAAAAAGTCTACACCGAAATCCAAACCATTCTATTATCAGCCCTTCATCATGCCATGCAAGCAGAATACGCCGACGATTTAGAATTATTAAGAGATTATGATAAATCCAGCATCACCACCATCGATGATGCGGCCCACGTAATGATTCGATTTTGGATTCCGGTATTTTCCGAGTATTTCCGTCATGAATCAGGGTTTGTACCGTTTCATGAAACATGGAAAAATGGACTGAGGAAAGGTAGGAGAGGATCACTGATAAAGACTGTGATGTATGTTGATATTCCTGATTCTCCAGGGGAAATGAATGAGTTTGTTAAGTTTTGGAGTCGGGTTTTGGAGGTGGTGTATAGAGGTGTTATGGGAGAGGTTGAACGGCTGGCTCTTGATGTTTTGATTGAGAGATGGGAGATGATGGCCAGGGTTTATGTAGATTAAAGGTAATGTCGATTTATTAATAGATTTTTATTTTGCATAGAAAACGTGTGGTGGATGTATTTATTAACGTAACGATCCTATTTTTGGTTTTTTCTTTGTGGGAGTGGTTTGGGACGATGGAGTTGGAGAAGGCGAGGAGGTGGAAGTGGAGGCACTTGGGGGTTTTCGTTTGGATGTGAGTGCACCTATTTTTGCTTTCCTTTTGACAGGGGAGGTAGTTTGTGACACCGATGGGGAAGGGGAAGTTGATGACGAGGGCTTTTCCACCGCTCGTTTGGACATTAGGGTGCCTATTTTTACTTTCTTCTTCAATGGAGATGTTGATTGGGAAGGTGATTGAGAACGCTTAAGTCTTGATTCTTGGGTGGTTGGAGCTTTTTTGATTGGAGAAGTTGAATTTGAATCCAAAGCTTCAAATTTCCTGGGGCTCAACTCTTCATCTTCATCATCGTCTATATCTGGTATGTTTTGATAAAACAGATTAGCAAATTTCCACCCAGTTTTAGTTGCCTTCTCTATATTTCTTTCCAATTCCTCTCGAGGGGATTTTAAATGTGCCTTTCGAGTCTTTCTATATATATTTGAATTCCTTTTCTGCCATCTCTCCAGTTCAAATTTCTCAATCGATTCAATATCTCCCCGATTCATCTTTTTATAATTATTAATCAATTCAAGTCCATGACTTTGTTTGAAGTTCTCAACCAAAAATCGTATAAAGGTATCTTTGATTCCAATGATTGATTTTAAATCTTGAATTTGGGATTGGAGATATGAATGATTAGCGAATTGTTGATAATTGAGATGAGATAAGAATGTGACTGTCGTTTCTGGGGATTGTTTTGTGAGTGTGAATTTCCAATTTAGGTCTTCTAATTTCATTTCACAGATTATCACTTCGTTGTCATCATCAGACTGGGTGAATGTGAGGTTAGTAGATTTTTGTTGTTGTTGTTGTTCTGATGTGATGCCTTGCGATAGAAGGGTAAGTAATTGAGTCAAATCACGTATGGATACATCTTCAATACCAAACCCCTTGGCAGTTGTAATGAGTTCATCTCGCGGTAGTTCTTGTGACCAGAGATGATGGAAGTCTGTCAAGTAAAATCCGAGGGATAGTTGGTTGATACTATGCGCGAGACCGTATATACATAATTGGGGTGGATGATTTATGAATTGGATTGTTGTTGTCTTCCAATTAGTTGGTAGGGGAAACATTTATTGAGTGCTATTGTTATTTCTAGAGGTGATGTTCACTGATTGATAATGTTATTGCCCAAATAGGAAAGAACGAACAAGTGAACGAATGAACAAACCAACCAAGAGTGAAAGATTTTCTATGATAACTCAAAGTATAACTTCACACTTTCTATGAGTTTGTTCAATCGCTATAAAATGTAGTGCTAATTTATAGATAGATGAAGAAGTGGTTTAATCATGTTCATTATGAAGCCTTTATGTAAATACGAACATCATATTGTGAATAAATAACCAATTCAACATTTCCTCTAAATTTTTTACTAATAACTTGGTGGAATGTTTAAAGAAAATTTCAGTTTAATTACAATCATTAAGTAGTTTGAAGTGAGTTTAACACAAACACTCCATTGAATTCCCCTAAGATAGTTTCAAAGACATCTCTTTACGAAATGATTATTCTCATAAACCCCTTTCCAAACTTTACTTTAATTTTATAGCTATCCTAAAAGGAGGTGTTTACTAGATTGGTATTGGGTTCAAGCGTAGTTAGAGAGCAATCCATACCTTTCTAGCCATTGGATTGAGCGTGAAGGAAGTTAATTTGATTTACAAGAACAAGTCGCAAGATTAAGAATTAACCATCTAACTATCTAGCTACTATATTGTCATTACCTGACCGTCAATGGTCGAAACGACCATTAACGGATTTATTTGCTACTTACCCTTCTCTGCTTGAATATATTTGCAAATGCAAGTTTTAAGTCAACAATCAATTTCCTAGTATCCACCATTTAGACTTGGTCACAAGAGTACCCCGGGCCAAATCAACAAAATGGAGAATCCTAAAACAAGAACAATAGCGAAGTGAAGGCAACCATCATCGAAATATAAGCGTTGACGAAATTGGATGAACCAGAACCGACATATACTGGAACAATTTCTCCTTCTGGTACAGTTTGGCTAGTCAGTGTAATTCGATCGGTAGTTTGTTCCTCTGCCTCAGGCGCTACTGGTTGGACTGTAGTTAACTCTGCAGCCTCCGTAATCTCTGTTGGAGTCCGCTTTGAAGCTTCCGTGGTCTTTTCTGCAGCTTCCATGGTAATTTTTGCAGTTTCCGTAATTGTTTCTCGAACTTCTGTGTCTTTTTTTGTAGCTTCCGTGTTCGATTTTGGAGCTTCCCTGGTTGGTTTTCCAACTTCAGTGGCCTTTTTTGTAGATTCCGTCATTGTTTCTCCAAGTTCCGTAGCCACTTTTCTAGGTTCCGTGGTTGTTTTAGTTTCGGTGGAAGTTTCTGCAGCTTCCGTGGTTGTATCTTGTTTTGTGGCTTCAGTGGTCTTCATAGTAGCTTCCGTGTTTGATTTAGCAGCCTCCGTCGCATTATTGGCAGATTCGGTAGCTTTATTTTCAACTTCTGTAGTCCTTTCCACATTAGGACATAAGTATCTCTGACAAACTGTAGTATAGGCCTGAACATATTCTTTAGTGTACGTCGTGCAACTTACATCACATTCAGTTACTATGGTAGTTACAGTTTTAATTCCGGCAATTGTAATGTATTCAGTTTCACTTGCATATTCACTTTGCGGTGCAGTTGCTGAGAAAGCAGATGATTCGTCAGTAGTTTCTACATCTGGGGTTCCACGAGTTTCCTGTGAAACACTAATTTCTTCACCAGCACTTGTTGTACTTGTTTCAGTTGTTGTTGTGTAACTTTCTTGGGTAGGTTCACTTTCTTCACTTGTTGATGGGGAACTTTCTTGAGCTGGTTCACTTGATGATATAGAACTTTCTGCTTCAGTTGTTGGTGTGGAGCTTTCTGTTTCAGTTGCTTCAGCCTCCCAAATCATAAGAAGCTCATTCCAAATTTGGAATCCCCAAGTTACTTCTATTTCGCTTTCTTCACTTGTAGATGCAAAACCTTTCGTTTCGCGCTCCTCACTCGTTGTTCTAGTACTTTCTGATTCGCTTTCTTCACTTGTAGATGCAGAACTTTCTATTTCAGTTGCTTCAGTTGGTAGCGCAGAACTTTATATCTCGCTTTCTTCACTTGTAGATGCAGAACTATCTACTTCAATTGCTTCAGTTGGTGGTGCCGAACTTTCTGATTCGCTTTCTTCATTGGTAGATGCAAAACTATCTGTTTCAGTTGTTTCAGTTGGAGCGGAACTTTCTGTGTCAGGTGCTTCAGTTGGTGGTGCGGAACTTTCCATTTCACTTTCTTCATTGGTAGTTGCGGAACTATCTACTTCAGTTGCTTCAGTTGGCGGTGCCGAACTTTCTGATTCGCTTTCTTCATTGGTAGATGCAAAACTATCTGCTTCAGTTGTTTCAGTTGGTGGCGCGGTACTTTCTGATTCACTTTCTTCACTGGTGGATGCAGAACTTTCTGTTTCACTTTCCTCACTCATTGATGTAGTACTTTCTGATTCAATCGTTTCAATTGTTGGCACAGATGTTTCACTTTCACCAATTGTTCATGCAGTACTTTCTGATATACTTGTGTCCAGGCTAGGTTCTTCAGCTGGCGTGAAAATATAAGGCTCAACTTCACCAAAACAGAATAATGAAACAAATATGGTACATTCCAGGAGGTAGTCGGTGTTAAAAGTTCCATCTCCACACATTAGCGCTTCTGGGTTGTGCCATATGAATACAGTCACACCCGGAGAATAAACAGTCCAACCACCAACAAGTTCAGTATCTACATCATAAAGCTTGATAACGGGGTCAGTAATAGTGGTACCAACAACTTGGTCGCCAACCATTAAATTACCTGCAACCATCTCAAATTCTTGGGCCGTGTCATAGCGCTCACCAAGGGCAAATAATCCATCTCTAATAATGATAGGAGCATTAATTTCAGTACCATATGCCGTGATTGTAAATGCCTGAACATAAGATAAAAAAACTAAAGCACAAATTAAAGTATTGAGTATCATGTTGAAAGAAGCAAATAGAGAACGCTATAAGTTTTTCGTGCATGTAGAGAAGAAAGAACCCTGAACGATGAAACCCAAATTAGACCAATTGAGCTACATTTGTATGGTTCTTCAGCCATTGTTGGAGACATGACCCACTTCCCTAATGGTTAAATGAAGTTGCAAATGTTGTATGGTTGTGATTGATAACCAGCTGGGAAGTAATAAGCACCAACAATTGAACAATTATTCCATGTTACATTTCAAAGTTGGGTGTAGGTCAGTAGAAAAAGTTGTCTGTCAGTCTAAGGCGTGTATTATGAATCTACGGAAACACGAGAAACACTATGTTTCATCAGATTCTTTAATTCTTGAAATAAAAATACTGTAACGTGGTATGACAAGGCGCAATAGTGGAGATTCCCCAAGGAGACGAGGAAAAAGACATAAGCAAATAAACTAGTTCTTGTTTTGCAGTTAAACAATTCCTTTTTAAACCTGGTTGAGTTTAAAGCCCCCTATAGATAAGTCTTTCTGAAACATGTTCCCTCCCCAAGGAATTTGTTGAATTCTATGTTCTCTGACAAAAGCTTCCCGATTATTGCCTGGTTGAGACATTTTATTTAAGTAGTAGTTAATTACGTTTAAAAGGCATATATTCGTTGATTGTTTAATAAAACATTTCTACGATTTCCAAGGAATATGACTTTGTTAAATATTCTTTCAAACTGCTCTGGTAACCTGCTCTGGACCTTTTTGATAGTTATCAGTTCTTTCTTGTCATTAATGCTCTGGAAATTTGGTGCTGACGTACTAATTAATGTTTCATGATTATTACTAGATTCTGACATCAACCAGATATTTTCTTATCTATGTTATTTCGGCATACTGGTCTGGCATATTTGTTTCATCAATTATCATCTTATAAATTGTTTCATAAATTTTCTTAGCATTGCTTCATTCGTCTTGCTCAATTAAATTTTCTTGGATTCCTAATTTCTTTTCAACAGAATTAATTAATTAGTCAACGATAAAAATACCTGTGTGTGAATTTTGTTCAGTACAAGTTAATAGGAAAGAGAATAACGATTCTTAACACTATATAGTAGTTTAGCTAGCCCTCACGTGAATACACAATTTCACTGGGTGTAGATCCATACAATCTTACTGAGCTTCCCGCTTCAAACTATAATCGCAATCAGTAGAAACACTGTACTCTTACAAAGGTGATCTAACAGTTCGAAAAGTTTAAAAGTGCTTCCTGTTTTTGCAATTTGAATAACCCCAATTAAGCAATAAACTTAGTACTGGAGAACGAAAACAACCTATTCAATTTGGTGCAAATATATATGAAAATATCTTGACCATTATGGAGGTTCTTTACATTATCAAGAGAGTTGTAGCCGACTTTATGGTGAATTGAAAAATGATACAATCAGGCCCAGAAGGTTATTCTCGTGTTTTGGATAAATACGATTATTGGAAAAGACAACATACACGATACCCCACAATTATTGAAATATGACGAATCTCCTAATTATGACATGACGATGATGCTAGTGGGTTTTACTTTTTGCGGATTCCTACTTCCTGCCATAAATCATAATTATCATGTCACGTCAATATAAATTATAATCAATTCACTTTGATCAACAACTAAAAGTTCTAGTATTTTCATTTTCAAGATAGCGATGTACGGTTGTTCTTGATTGATCCATCATAGAACCTCTTATTGTCTACAGATCCATCCATCCATCCATCAACCTGTACTGACTCTTTGGATTGATGAGAAGAATATACTACTTGACTTAACAATATACAATGATATTTGAACATTTAAATATCTAACTATTATATGAATCGACAAACTTAAAGGACAATAAATGTAAAACCAACAAAGTGGAGAATCTTACCAGAAGAATATTAACAAAGTGAAATCAACCATCATCAAAATAAAAACGTTCAAAAAATTGGATGGACCAGAGCTGGTATAAACACTTGTTTGAACCACTGGAAAAGTTTCTCTTTCTGGTACAGTTTGGCTAGTCAGTGCAATTCGAGCGATAGTTTTTTCCTCAGCCTCAGGAGCTACCGGTTGGACTGTAGTTAACTTTGCAGCCACCGTAATCTCTGTTGGAGTCTGCTTTGAAGTTTCCGTGGCCTGTTCTGCAGCTTCCACGGTAATGCTTGTAGCTTCCATGGTTTTTGCAGCTTCTGTAGTTGTTGCTCCAACTTCTGTGGTCATTGTTGTATCTTCCGTGGTTGTTTTTGCAGTTTCAGTTGTATTTTTTGCAGCTTGCGCAGTCTTGGTTGTAGCTTCCGCGGACTTCTTTGCAGCTTCAGTGGTCGCTTGTGCGTTAGGAGATGAGTATCTCTGACAAACTGTAGTATGAATGTGAACATATTCTTTAGTATATGTCTTGCAACTTAAATCACATTCAGTTTCTGCTTGATGGTCACTTTCCTCTGTTGTTACTGAGATAACGCCAGATTCTTCGTCAGTAGTTTCTACTTCTGCGATTCCACTAGTATCCTCTGTGGTACCGCTTTCTTCAGCGGCACTTGCAGTATCTGCTATACTTTTGGTGTGGAATTCTTGTTCCGGTTCACTTGCTTCACTGGTTTGTGCGGAACTTTCTGTTTCAATTGCTTCACTTCTAGACGGGGGACTTTCTTCTTCACTTTCTTCGCTGGTTGATGTAGAACTTTCTGATTCAATTTCTGCACTTATTGATGCAGAACTTTCTTCGGTCGGTTCACTTGGGTCACTTTCTGGCGCCGAACTTTCCATTTCACTTTCTTCCCTTGCAGATTCTGAACTTTCGGTTTCAGTTGCTTCAGTTGTTGGTGCAGAACTTTCTGTTTCGGTATTTTCAGTTGTTGATGCGGAACTTTCTGCTTCACGTTCTTCAATTGTTGATGTAGAACTTTCTGATGCGCTTTCATCACTTCTAGATGTGGAACTTTCTGTTTCACTTGTTTCCAGACTAGTTTCTTCAGTTGATGCAGAACTACTAGTGGTAGGATCATCTTCAATTATCCACAAAATATTCGGTCTGGCTGAGCATCCAGCTTGGAACAAAACTGTAGAAAAATAGTCACCACAGATATACATAACATTTGAGTACAGTAGGTAGTAGTAGGGATTCGTGCGAACAGACCACAGACCCAAAAGTCGCGTATCTGCAGGGTAAAGCTTGAAAGTGAAGTCAGTACTGACAGTACCAACAATTTGGTCTCCAACTATTAATTTATTGTCAATTACCACAAATTCTTGCGCAGTGTCACCTTGCTCACCAATAACAAGTGATCCATCCTCCCCAATAAGGAGAGGACCGATTATATCAGTGACAATAACACCATCAATGATTTGATAATAATCGACACGGAGTGTAAACGCCTGAGCGGAATACAATAAAGCAAAAGCACAAACTAAATTACCGAGTATCATATTTAAAGAACCAAAGAGAAAATTATTTTCAGCTACTGGAAAAGAAACGCCACAAACTAGGCCTTACCTATATTTATATGATTGTTCGGTAATTCTGGAGAGAAGCCCCGCTCTCTCCCTAACGCTTAAATTAAGTTGCGAATGTGGTATGGTTGTGATTCATTTTCAGCTGAACAAGGTATAGAACAAGCAGAATAGTATTATTATTAGACTTTGTAGTTTCAAAACTTTAAGTGGACTAGTAGAACAAGTTTTATGTCTGATGGTTGTGAACTCTAGTTGATGGCAAGTCTACTAAATTCATTTATTGAACTACCAATTGAACTTTGTATGTGGGATAAGGGATAAGGCATCTAATATTCGAAAATAAGTCTTGGATTTCCAAAATACGGAAAAACACTGTTTACCAGTTTCAATATTTCTTGGAATAACAATAATGAAAAGTCGCAGTAATCAATAATGGAGGTTCCCGAAGGAGGTTACGAAAAGACCTAACCCAATAAATTAATTCTTGTTCTGCCAAGTTAAACAATTCCATTTTAAACTTGGTTGATTTTAAGGTCACCTATTTGTAATTAGACATGTTCCGCACTCACTGTTGAGAATATCTACTAAAAGGGAAAATTAATTTTATATGAAATGTAATTTATATTTGAAAGTGAGATGAGGAAGCTAGGTCGAAAATTTAAGAACCTTCGAATAAACCATGCTTTTAACCTGGGTCTCCATGATACACATGTAATATTGGGAACTCTTGAAAGGTGGACATGTATAGTTGACCATAGGAGATTGATTAACGCATAATTAGATCAAAATGTAAATAGGAAGGTCGTGCGTTAGGCGAAGAACCTCTGAAGTGCTCTTTTCTGAAAAAAATTATTTTACCAATGCGGTAATTTTTTAGCGCGGAATTTTGTACTTTAAGCGAAGAGATAAGCCTTTCTGAAGAATGTGCCCCAAGGGTTTAGTCACAGATATATAACTGTGAATTTCCCCATACAACGATATAGTAAAGAGAACAACGAAGAAAAATACAATTCTTAAAACTATATAGTAGTTTAGCTAACACTCACATACACAATCACGCTTGGCATAGATCCATACAATCTCACTGAGCTACCCTCTTCAAATTATAATCGGGAATCCGTAGAAACACTGTACTCTTACCAAGGTGAGCTAACAGTTCGAAAAACCTTAAACATACTGTTTCTGCAATTCGAATAACACCAATTAAGGAATAAAATCAGTAAATGAGAACCAAGACAGTTCTTCAACTTATTAGAAGTATTTGTATATTGTTTTGTTCATTTTGGAGCTCTTTTTATTGCGATTGTCCTTAACGTCGTAGTGTATTGCAAATAACGACACCAGGCCAATAATTGACAACTTAACCAAATGGCATTATTCTCTTGTTATGCACAAGTAAGATGTTTGGTAAAGACAACATACCCCATATCTCATATCGCATGATATTGATGGTTCTGTTTGTCTTTTGAAACTTCTAGCCATAAAGCATAATTACGATGTAACCTTTGATGCTTCTGGCAATATAGCATACAATCAATTCACGTTGTTCAATCGCTAACTAAAAGCTCTATTATTTTCATTTTCAAGATAGCGATGTACGGTTATTCTTGATTGATCAATCATGGAATATCTCTTGTTCTCTACCGATTCATCCTTCCAACTATCGACTATACTGACTCTCTGAATTGAAAAGAAGAATACACTACTTGATTTAACAATATACAATGATATTTGAACATTAAAATAGCTAACCATTATATGAATCAACAAAATTAAATAACAATCAAGACATAACCAAAAAAGGGGAGAAACCTACAAGAAGAAAGTTAACGAAATTAAACCAACCATCAACGAAATACAAGCGCTAAAGACATTGGATGAACCAGAACCGGCATATACAACTGTTTGAACTACTGGAGGAGTTTCTCCTTCTGCTACAGTTTGGGTAGTGAATGTAATTACTGGGGTGGCTCCCTCTTGCTGAGAAAGTACTGGGTGTACGTCAGTGACCTTTACAGACTCTATATCCTCTGCTGGAGTCTGCTTTGCAGCTTCAGTGGCATTTTCTATAGTTTCAATGGTAATTTGTGCAACTTCCGTGGTTGTTTTTGCTGTTTCTGTGGCCCATTTTGTAGCTTCCGTGGTTAATTTTGCAACTTCTATGGGCTTTTTTCTAGCGTCCGAGGTTGTTGTGGTTTCCGTGGTCCTTTTTGCAGCTTCCACAGCCTTGGTTGTATCTTGTCTTGTAGCTTCAGTGGTGTTCATCGTAATTTCTGTTTTTGATTTAGTAGTCTCCGTGGCCCTAATTGCAGCTTCGGTAACCTTTTCAGCTTCTGTTGTCGTTTCTGCATTAGGACATAAGTATCTCTGACAAACTGTAGTATAGGTCTCAACATATTCTTTAGTGTACATCGTGCAACTTACATCACATTCAGTTACTATGGTAGTTACAGTTCTAATTCCGGCAACTGTAATGTATTCAGTTTCACTTGCATATTCAATTTGCTGCGCAATTGCTGAGAAAACCGACTGTTCGCCAGTAGATTCTACTACATCTGGGGTTCCACTATTCTTCGTTGATACACTGATTTCTTCACGTGCACTTGTTGTACTTGGGTCACTTGTTGGTGTGTAACTTTCTTGGGCGGGTTCGCTTACTTCACTTGTTGGACTTTCTTGGACTGGTTCACTTGGTGTTACAGAACTTTCTGTTTCTGTTGTTGGTGTGGAGCTTTCTGTTTCAGTTGCTTCAGTAGCCCAAATCATCTGAAACGCATTCCCAATTTGGAATCGCGGAATTACTTCTGATTCGCTTTCTTCAGTTGTTAGTGTGGAACTTTCCGATTCGCTTTCTTCACTAGTGGATGCATAATTTTCTGTGTCAGTTGCTTCAGTACCTTCACTAGTTGCACTGCTTTCACTGTTTCCACTATTTCCACTATTTCCACTGTTTTCACTGTTTTCACTGGATTCACTGGATTCACCGTTTTCACTAGATTCCCTATTTTCACTTGATTCACTGTTCTCACTGGATTTATTGGATTCACTGTTTCCACCGTTTTCACTGTTTTCACTGTTTTCACTGGATTCACTATTTTCATTGTATTCACTGTTTTCATTGGATTCACTGGATTCATTGATTTCACTAGATTCACTATTTTCACTGTTTTCACTGTTTTCACTGTTTTCACTGTTTTCACCGGTTTCACTATTTTCATTGTATTCACCGTTTTCACTGGATTCACTGTTTTCATCGGTTTCACTTGATTCATTGGATTCACTGTTTTCACTGTATTCACTGTTTTCATTGGATTCAACAAGCGTAGGATTGTATCGAACAACCAAACTAATTAAATTACAAGCAAGATTAACTTCGGTTGTAATAATGCCGCCTTCACATACCAGCAAAACAGCCGCATAAGTCACGTACAGTTCCCCAGAAAGCAAACTAAGATCATAATACACCCAATTAGTAGCAAGATTCGTATCTGAGGAGTAAACTTTGAGAACAGGGTCACCACCGATGGTACCAACAATTTGGTCGTCAGCCATTAATTTACCTTCAACCAACTCAAATTCTTGGGCAGTGTCACCTACATTACCAACAATAAGTGTGCCATCCCTAATAACGACAGGAATAGTAATAAGCGAAGAATCATTAAAATGTCTAGCATCGAGTGTAAACGCTTGAGCATAAGATAAGAAAACTAAAGCACAAATTAAAGTATTGGCTATCATGTTTAAACGAGAAGAAAAAAGAGAATGCTAATTATTTTGGTTTTCGAGCTCGTGGAGAAGAACGTAGCTTGAATGATCAAACCCAAATTAGACCAATTGATTTAAATTTATATAAATCTTCCGCAATTGTTATAGACATGAGACACCCACCGCCCTAGAGGATAAATTAAGTTGCAAATGTTGTATGGTTGTGATTGATATTCAGATGTGAAGTAAAAAAACACCAACAACAGAATAATTATTCCATGTTACATTTCAATTCGAGGGTAGGTAAGAAGAAAAAGTTCTCAAACTGTGTACGGCTTGGATTATGAAACGAAGGAAACCCTTTGTTTGATGAAATTTTTCTTGGAATATCAATAAGGTAACGTGGTATGACAAGTGACAATAGTGGGGGATCTGAATGGAGATTAGGAGACCTAAGCAAATAAAGTAATTCTTATTTTGCCAAGGCAAATGACCCCATTCCATACTTGGTTGAGTTTATATCCCCCCTATAGATAAGTGTTGTACAATTAGAGTTTCGCCACGCGGAAAAGTAATGTTGCAATAGAAATAGTGTAACCAACTACTATGAATAATGAATAATGTGTTTCAGATAAGTACAATATTGATTCTAAATTGTACAATATTGGTTCCATGTCAATTCACCATATCGATCGTTCAAATAAAATAAATCTAGATATTGTTTAGTTTTAAGCCCCCCGCTTCCTTGCATATTCGTCTTACTCCTGACTTCGGGGAGAAGTTACAATTTCCTCTAGTGCAGCTATCCTAAATTCCAACACTTACAAAGGTGATCCAACGTTTCGAAAAAATTTAAAAATGCTTCCAATTTTTGTAATTCGAATAACCCAAATTAAACTATAAAACTAGCAAATGAGAACGGAAACAAATTTGTCTTTATCATTATGGAACTCTTTTAAACTATGGTTGTTTTGGCATAATGTTAATGTAAAAAATGATCAAACCAGGCCAATATTCGGCAAGTTAACGAAAGGCTATTATTTTACTATATACAGAGTAACTGGGTTGGAGAAGACAACATACCCCATACTCCACTATGAGTGATCTATGCACAAGCTCTGTGATATGACATTGATGTCTTTATTTGATACATTTGAAACTTACTATAATCATGAAGTCATAATTAAGTCTGTACGGAAAGCAGTTTCTAACAATAATAATACTCTACCAATAGAATGGGTTTCTTGATTAAAGTAAAAAAAAAAGAGATTGATGATCGTTGATGTTGTAAGTATCAGGTGTTAAATAAACATTTTCTAAATTTCGCAGCCAAATCGTTCGTTGTTAATAAAAACCTACACAACCTGAAATAGCCGCCGAACCAACAACCCCCAAAAACCCCTCAAAAATTTCTTGACATAGAAATTGCAAATATTTGTTGGCGGTTAATTTAAACACATCTCTTTTTAATTTTAAAACTTATTACAACTCAGCCAAACACCTCAATTGAATAATGCATTCGGGGAACCTATCCAATTTTCAATTAGTTTCCGAATCAAAGAAAAATACAGGCATAAATCATGATTTGAACAATTCACGCAAATCTGAACTCAAGAATTCCATCACTAGAAATGAAACCTACATCGATTTCAAAATTAACTCTGCAAACTCTAGATCTGTTCTACATATAAAACCTACCAATACCTTCCCTGAAGCAGGTTCGAATGGTTTAGATTCTGGTTTCGAAGGAAATGATGGTGCCGCCAAAGGAGTTGGTTTGTCGAATAAGGTTTCATTTGAATGTTCAAACTTAAAGCAATTTCCTAATGAAGGCGGTGATTTTATACCAAAGGGTAATGAAATCTCAATTAAAGGATCTAGTTCTGATCCAATAGCTAATGATGAAGAATATAATCTTCATACTTGTCACGAAACCGAACCCATCTATCAAACATCGTCTAGAACTCCCATCACAGAACTCAATGATGGATCCTCAAGTGTGTATGAATCACTCAGTCATCTTCCTAATATAATAACACCTCCAACATCCAGACTAAGTCTGCAAGTTTCCGGGGTTATTGAAAAGATGTATGATGCAAAAGAAAGATTGGTCGATAAAGTGACATATATCAAAGAGTTTAATAGTCTGGAAAGGAGGAGGGAAAGATGGTTGAAGAATAAAACTAGGATAAGTGAAATATTTGAAGATGTTAAGGATAGATTGGATAGTTGTTTTTATGGGTTGTCATCACCGAAAGGTGACGGCAATTTAGCTGGGCTAAATAATGTGAATGAATCTGTCGCAGAAGAAGAAATAGGTACAAGACTGAAAGCAATCATTGCGTCCAGAGATATCTTGACTGAATTGGTTGCGAGAACAGTTGAACAGGAAAGTTTATTTGAAACTGACGTATCGTACTCTTCATTCCGAGATAATAATCGAACATTTTCTTCATCTTCATGTTCGAATAATAGTGAATCGGACCGGTTCTACAAGGATGAACAAGTTGGGTTTCGAAAGAAGAAAATAATTGTTAGGAAGAAATGGAATCGAATTCACACTAGAAAAGTTTCCCAGAGAGTTTTGAATTGCGGAGTGTTGGAAGTGATGGATACTATTCCTGAAGAAGAAGAAGAAGAGGACGTAGAGGAATTTTAGTTTCGATGTTTTGTGATTTACATGCTATATCTATACTAATAAAAATGATCTCCCATAAGTAATTCTCCGAAGAGTTTTATAATCCTTTAATTTATTGCTTGTATAATTCTACACGTTATGATAAAACTGCACATTAAGCCTTCTAGTTTGATCTTACATAAATTGGACGGTTTATGGTAGGAATATTTGACTTTCTTCGCTTAGATAATTGACTTCTGTTATATTTAAACATATTGTAGCACAAATTGTAGATAGCTTGCTAAATTTATAGCGTAGAGACTTGTGGTATTTTTTGATATTTATATTTGTGCTGCCAAACACGAAGGTTACTCGTATAAATTAGTCTTTTATACGCTTTCTTTTAAGTAATCTATTAATTACCAAGAATGCATATTATTAGTAGGTAACAGCATCCTATAGAACTACTAACAAGAGGATATAGAATCCTGGTACATAAAATAATCTAGCTTAAATAGTAGATTAAACTTTGGGAAATGTATCAATAGAACGCTACCCCCGAAACAAATGACAAGTTACGAACAGCTTTGATACTAGGAAGGCAATGAATTATTTCCCATATGCGAACAAGAAGTTTGCTACTTGTTGCCCTTTAAAGCAGAGTATGGTCTCATTTTCTTAAAGGTCACTGTCGAATATAGAAATTATATAAATAAGTTTTGCAACAAACTCGGTTGTCAATTTTAGATTGCAGAATATCTTCGTATCGTGTCCATTTTACAGACCCAATTAAATCTATGCTATCCTATACACCCCATTATGGTGCTCTAGGTTGCCTATTGTTGGTGTGAAGCACTATGGTTCGCTATTGATTGGAATTCTGATAAGACTGAGGATTTTCACCACAATTCAATAATTCGGATGTGTGAAATGTATAATCTCCTTCTCTAGAAAGCTTTTGCAATGCCTCGACAGCTACTATTCCTCTTTGTTCAGCCACAACTGTAACCCCACAGGCAATTTTACAATTTTAATAATAATAATTGGTAATAATATAACTGATTGTATCTTAAAAGAAGATTCAATTATGATTAGGGAAAACGACACTACAAGGTGAATCTCATAGAAGTATCTATTTACATCTCACACCAAGATGTAACAACAGGAATAATAACCGTTATTTCCTACCAATCCCCAGGATCAGAAGCTCCTCGTGTCAACGAGGGTATCATAGCAAGCAATATTTAACCTCATCATTTCTTTGGGCCGTGATTTAAGTTCTAATTCTCCACTTCAAGACTAAAGTATAAAACGAAATTGAATTGTGGGTTTTAGATGAATAAGCCCACATATGTATATTTCCTGAGTTAACTTTTCAAAAATTTACTCAACTATGTTTAAGAAAGTGTGTTGCCATATTGCTGATGTGATTTGTCTTGAGTACGATGCCAATTCAAATTGACCATTAAAGTTCCTATCAACTCATAACTGGGCTCGAAATCAAGAAGTATGCAATGGATACATCTCTTACCTGGTTTAGGAGTATAAAGAGGTTTTTGATTATGCATGGTACGGCAGATGATAATGTTCATGTCCAGAATCTGGCTGCTCGAAAATTATTTCGAACATCTGACTTGAATGGGTCAAATGGAATATCCATTGGGCCAAATCAAGAGGTGTCAATTACTGACAAAGATTCAGAATAGTTCAATCCTTCATCTGCTCCTTTGATTTCATTCGAAATTTAAAATGGACCTATTATCATCAAATTCAAGAGTATAGGAACCGGTTTCGATAATTAATGTTCTTGGGTCAAGGGAATTTGGGTCTTCGTATTGAAATTGTGGTTCGGAAGTCATTTGATCTTTTAACTTAAGTGGTTTGATGTCTAAATCCTGATATATATTTGAGATTGCGGATCTGAATGTGCTTGTAGGAAAGTTGAATAAACTGAGATCTTTTGAATCAGTGGGGCTAATTTGGATTCTTTTGAGTTATAATTTGATTAGGTTATTACAAAATCTGACAACAAAAAAATACAAACGCTTAATGTTTTCTATGGATTGCAGAAATTTGTGATTGTTAAAACTTAATTTGCAACCAATTTTTTATTCCATTCGCTTGAGGGTTCCTAACTAACTTTATATTGAACTAATAACCAGTTATGATTATACCTTAAATTAATTCGAAATCATTCAGAATAATAAATTTCAATTTAAAATCAACTGATTCAGGAGACTCCAGTGTTTTGAACTTACCAACAAGTCCATTCAAGTCACCAATCTAAGATTTATATGAGGCTTTCAACATCAAACCACTCACGCCAAAGAAATCGAATTATTTCCGAACTACAATTTCAATATGAATACCCAATTACCCTTGACCCAAAAGCACTAGTTCTCGAAATCGGTACCTTTACCCTTGATTTTGATGATGTTTTGGACCCATTCTCAATTTAGAATGAATGTATAGATAATGAAGACTTGAAAGGTTTAAAGGGCTTCTTAGAACTTGACACTAGTGGATTTGGTGTTCTGGTTGTTCCATTTCACCCCTTCATTCATCGGCGGTAAGTATTTCTTCTTGTTCATCTTCATTTCACTCCTTCATATCAGAACTGTATTGTAGTGAAGATGAACAAGAAGAAGAAATAGTTGACGCTGATGAATGTTTTCTTCCTCTTAATACTCTCTATTGACATTGTTGTGATGTTCAACAATCAGGCTTGGAAACCTGGATTTTTGTAACATCTCCAAAATAATCTTCCTTCTTTTGTGCATTATGCGATTAACATTACAACTATGTCAATAGAAAGTTATAAGAGGGAAAACGGCCACATTGTAAATGGAAGGAGGAGGTGGAAGTTCATCAATTCAAAATTGCGGTCTTTTGCGAAGTATCAAAAACTTAAAGTTTGATCTGTCCCCGTCTACGATCGACGAAGTTGTTAGCTCACAAACAGTGGTAAATACTAATCATCTTTTTTAAATCGATTTCAACCGAATAAGATCATTAGTCTTTTCTGCTGTTTGTGAGCTGACCACTTCGTCCATTGTAGATGGGGACAGATCAAATAGAAGAACAAAGAATAATGAGGAGGTAGTTGTTGAGTGTGGAGGATCTTAAAGAGCTCTTCGTAAGGGAGAAAAAGAGCAAGACCGGAGATATTTGAAGGTATGACATCGTGACCAATTAGTAAGAAATTATGTCGATGAAACTTAAAAACATTGATATGGTGGGTGTTAAATTACAGTATTATTCTAAGGTTTAAGTTCCTGTTTTAGTTTTACCCGATAAAGAAACAAGAGAATGTTCTTCACTATATTCAAGTCTGTCAGAATAGTCGTTTATGCCTGTGTAGTGTAATTGACAAAATAGAATATAAGTATCAAGATAAGATGAAATACATCCATATGGAATGTTCGTAAGAACTAATTACTCCATTCTAGAATGACGTAAATATCACTAAATGTAAAGTAGTTCAGTTAAGTTAATGGGGGTTTCATAAATTCTCGAACCATGATGATCGAAAAGATTTTCTTGCTTATCCCATACATGAAGTCGGTATTTATTTGAGATTTGTCAGTCAATGGACGTGCTCTTGTAGGTAACGTAAAGAACTAAAATGGATAAACTAAGTAAAAATATATTTATAGAAGAATAACTGTTTGCAATGCTAGTATTACTTGATATCTCAACTGACATAACTCTAGATCCTAAAAGCCCTAAGTACTTATTGATAATTCTGTTAGTTCAACTTAAATCAGTGTAAGAATTCTTCTCTCTAAATGATGTAGATTGGAGAATTTTTCTATGAATCTCAGCACGATGAGAGAGAAAATTTCCTTAGACATCGTCTACCATATTAAGCATTGCAATTTATTTATGAAGCCGCACAGACCCAAACACCGTAATACCTACAGGAAAAACCACCAGCAAGATTCAAAACTATGTGCACAAGATTCAAAAAGGCTCCAGTCATTTTCACATAAACCGTCAAAATCATATTTTGGATGATTGTCAAGAATTCTCACTACCAGAATACAAGATCTTCATGAATTGGCAATAAAGCTCCCCCTACAAAGCAATTGCTGGCGTAGCCGAAATTTGGTTCCATAACACGATGGTCATACCAGGTGGCCCAAAACTTTAGGTCCACATCGACCTAGAACTGCCACCGGGATCTACTCTATTTTCGTTTGTTACGCGATTCGCGAACGAAAAATTGTTTGAACATAACAGAATAAATATTAGGAACACACTTTCTTTCTAAACCCAAAAGGATACGAGAGCAAATCATAGCACCAAATAACATTCACCAAACGGTATCGTTGGTATTTCTGCCTTAATCCACCCATCTGGAAACATGTGAAACAACACAAGCAACAGGTATTTATTCAATAAATATACAAACACTGATGAAATTCAATTTCCAACCAGTTGGTTTCAATTAAATATTATATTCTACTTTTCCAAATTAGTATAATTAAGGAATGGTTTGCAACTTTTAGTTGATGTTCCATCCAAATCTCACTCTGTCCGCCATAAGGAATACCGAATCCCAAAGAATGGTCAACTTCAAACATGCCCGAATCATTTCACTCACGGAGAGTAGAAATCCAGTTACGTGTTGATAATAAATCTACGAGAGTGAAAAGTCGATTTCTTGGGATTACAACCAAACAAGTGAACATTTTAGTACAAAAGGAACCTATTAAACATAGGTTGTATTCTCCGTTCAATGTATTTGAAAATGTGCAATAGTGTCTGGTCTATATTAATGGCCAGTACAAAATGGGTCTTAGTCAATATGTTGCCATCGACGATCTTTCCCAATTTTGCTATATTCCAATACATGTCGTACTTCATCATATAACATTGAAATCCCCCCAAGCAATCCTACAAGAATTTGGCTGTGTCTAGTTATGTCTATCACCTGGTCACAATATCTAGAGTATATTAAGTTCTCACAACATTGAGTTGTGATAATCATCCTGGATTAATTTTACAGCTACTATCTGGCAGGAGTGCTCATTCAAATGAAGTGAAATTGATCCTTATGTCTGGTGGTGTTGGCATATTTGGTACCGCCCATAGTTAAGACTTGGTTAGTTACTAGTATTTGTTGTTTGGAACACAAAAATAGATCAACGAAAAATTGCAAACCACATTGTGAGTTGACAGAAAATTGCAAAAAGCATTTTGGGTACAAGAAGTTTGAAAGTTACATTCATTCAATAACATCCTTTATTTAACTTCATAGATAAAAGATATAACTCCAAGATCATAATAATAATCATGCACTTCCATAGATCCGATTTAGTTCAATACTTCACAACTAAATGTGAAGAGAAACGTCAAAAACTTCTCGAAAAGAGAGAAAGGTTACACAATAAGAAGGAAGAAGTTCTTACCAAGTTGAATTACAAAAGGATGAAATTACATTCATACGTGGCCTACTACGTCCACCCCGTCCCCCCAGAAAGTCATTCTCATGCCAATATTGACTCAAATGAGAATAGTGGAGATGAGTTGATTATCCCAGAAGTTGTTGAAGCCTCCAGAGTTGAACAAGTTCAAACTCGTTGGGAAACCAATGTTGAAGTTCCAGATGCTGATAGCATCTATTCGGATGTTTGTACACGTTCTGTCCCCCAAACTCCAGCTGCTGAATCTGTCATTGATCCTAATTCTCAACTTGCAGGTATTATTTCCACAAACAGCTTTGCTGGTGAGAAACATCCTGATTTTAAACCATCTGAAATTATTCCTAACGATGGTAATTGTCAAATTCGTTCTTTTGATATTACCTATTCCGCTGATTGTACCGATTCTGTCCCCAAAACTCCATCTAGAGGATCTGTGTCTGCTAATAACTCTGAACTTTCACCTGTTATTGTCACAAACAGCATTACGGCTGAGAAATCTTCTGATGTTGAACAAGCTGAAACTAGTCCTAACGATGGTAATTGTCAAATTCCTGCTGTTGATATCTATTCTGCTGATTGTACCGATTCCGTCCCACAAACTCCATCGAGAGGATCTGTCATTGAGACTAATTCTGAAACTGCACCTGTTAATGCCGCAAACAGATCTGTCGCTGTTGCACCAGTTGAAAGTACGCTTGAAGCCAATGTCAATTGTGAAATTCTTGATGCAGAAACTATTGACTCTGCTGCTTGTGCCGATTCTGTCCCCCAAACTCCTTCTGGTGAATCTGTCGTTGGTATGAATTCTGAAGTTGCACCGGTTATTTCCACAAACAGCTTTACCGCTGATAAACATTCTGATGTTGAACCAATTGAAACTGAAACGAATGTTACTAGTGAAATTACTGATGCTGAAATTATTGATTCTGTTGTTTATACCTGTTACCTCCCAATTACCCCATCTGGTGAATCTGTGGTTGATACTAGTTTCGAACCTGCACAATTTATTTGCACAAACACTAAGGAACATTCTGATGTTGGTTTACCGGAAGGTGGATCCAGTCCGATGGATGATGTATTCTCATTGGTTTCAGGTGTTGAATCCCCAAGCTCTCCAATTTACCAATCTACTTCACCTCGTGTTGGTTTTCTAGAATTAGGTTCATCTATATCCAAGAAAAAAGGAATTCAGGATGAGAATTTGGAAAGTGGCAAGGTTATTTCATTGTTGCCCGTTGAGAAATCAAAAGAACTTGAAATTGTGCTTGGTTCATATAGAGATCTTTCGGTTGATGAGATTGTTAGAAAAGTTACGAAGCTTGATGTTGAAATGTTGAAAGATTCCAAGTTGATGAATTACTTTTGTGACGATCTCACATATGATATCCCAGTGGATGTGACCGTTAAGTTTGTGAAGTATTTTAGTGAACGTGATGACTCTCCAGATGTATACCCAAATTTGTTGACCAAAATTGAAGAATTATATGGAAGATTGGTTTTTAAAGCGGACCCTGATTGGAGGACGAGGATTAAACTAATTCAGAAGGTTCATAACATTGAACAAGAGTATAATAACCTTATCAAGAAATTAGAATCATTATGTTGTTCAGTTAAATCAATCAGGGAATGCCGGTCTATAAACCATTTTTTCCGACTTTTGTGGCAATACAAACAGAATCATGCGGTCCGGAAATTAAAATCACTTCGTTTAGAACATTATTTGGAATGGGAAACTTGTATGGAATGGAAATTCACACGGGTATATCCTGATTTATGTGAATTTAGGGATCTTTTGAGGAAGTATGGTAATATTGTTGAGTGTCCGATTTCGACAATTCAGGTTGAATTTGGGAATTTTATTTCAGATTTATGGGATATTGAGAATTCTATTGGGGAACTTGAGGAATTGAAAGAGAACGATGAATTGTGGACGATGATCGAATCGGTGAAGGGCACATTGGGTGAGAAACGGGAATCATTACTACTGTTACAATGTCAGACTATGGAAGAGCATTCAATGTGGGATATGTATGTCAATGATGAGGTTAAGATTGAAGAAATGACAATAGAGAATATTCAGAGTTTGGTTGAGTTCATAAATGAGTTGTCTGGTGGTTCCAATATCATGCCTAAGCGTCTATATGGATCCTAAATGATCCCCTGTTTGAAGTATTGGTTGAATTGATGGTGGTGCTGGTTTGCTAATGGTTATTGCTGTTATAATTGTTATGTATAAAAAGATAAAAAGATAAAAAGATAAAAAGATAAAAAGATAAAAAGATAAAAAGAATAAAAACATCAGGAAAAGAATAAAAAGAACAAAATCATTAGAACAAGGGTAGAGTGTTAATGGGTTTCATAGTCAACCAATTGCTATTTATTTCTAGTTTACTTTATTTATTTAACTGTTATTATTAACCTTGTAGTCATTTTGTAGATTGGGCGCTACTCTTTGCTATTTACCATATCTCTGAGATCATATGAGTTGCAAGAGTTCTAGGTTTTGGATATTCAGGTTTTATCTTTTTGATTATATCATTCTATTTAGTTTAGTTATTGTTGATATTAGACGATTATATACTTTACTTAAGAAAAAGAATAGATCCAACTGGAATTCCAATTTTTTTTTGGTGATTTAGTTGAAGAAATGATGGCACCCCCCCATATTTGAAAATGTGAATAATTATTCTAATTAGGATAACTCTAATATATCTAGAGTGGACAAAAGATACTTAGGATGAATGTAGAGAGGTCTTAATTAAGCTAGGTGGAGTTATGATTTTAATAAGGTTAATAAGATAGTAAGTATTCTCTCTATTCTTTTGCATTTGTATTAAGAAATATTTGCAATTAAATTTACTTGATACTTCAATAAACAATTGAATACTAAGTAAGTAAACACATGTAATGAATTACATATAAGGTAAATAAGGGACAACTCCTACATTACAACTCACTCAACAGTTTAATAAAAAAAAGAGTGATGATGATGATTATTATTATGTGTTTTCATTGGCTTACAAATATTAAATTGTCTTGGCTTTTCCAACTGTTTTCTTTCTTATACTTGTTGGTTCATAAATAAATAAAATTTCTTGACTTCTAACCAACAACTACTATACCAATCTGGTTACCCAATATGGAAAAGATACCAAGCCAAAAAGGTAATATCCTGTAGTAAGTAAGTAAGTAAGTATTAAATACTACTTGGCCTCTAAGGCCAAGTAAGTCAGGTCATTTAAGGACCCATGGGTTTTATATATATAATATAAAACCAATGGAGTTTTTCTTAAAAAGTTCATATTACATTTACTTAGTTAATAGTTGATACTCCAAAAGACAAATGAGATTCAATCAAATAGTTAGTTTATTAGGTGTCATATCAGTTGTTCATGGATCAGTTGGATATATCCAATTAGAAGAAGGGGAAGTTGGAGAAGGTGAAGTTGGATATAAGAATATTCTTAATGAAGGTAAACTAGCAACTTTAATCCAACAAAGAGATGATGATGAAGAAGTGGTTGTGGAAGTTGTTACTAGTTATGAAACTACAATCACTAAGACTATTATCGTTAGTGAGTGTTTGGATAGTTATGTTACTGATGATGTTGTTACTACTGGTTTGATAGTTGATACTGATCCTATTGAGACTGCAGTAGCACCAGCACCAGTAGTAGAAGAAGAAGAAGGCGGTGAAGAAGTAGTAGAAGGAGAAGGAGAACAACCTGTTGTTGTTCCTGTTCCAGATGTAATTTATGAAGGTGGTGCTGCTGGTAACAATGGTGTTGTTGGTTTATTAAGTTTAGTTGTTGTTGGTGGTATGATTGTGTTTGCTTAAGTTGTTATATAATTTAGATTTACTTTTAGTTCGTTAATATTTAGAATTGTTTATTCTTTACCTTTTATCCTTTAAGTGGTTGTTGTAGTAGTAGTAGTAGTAGTAGTTGTTGTTGTTTGGTTAATTAATTTTTCACATTCATTAATTTAATTAAATCACCCAATTTTATTGAACAACAGTCAATGATGTCACCACAACCAGCACAACCACCAACTGTTGTGTATTATTATACAGATCAAATAGATGATATAATACAAAGAATAATAACTAATCTATTATCATCATCATCATCATCATCATCACACCATCAACAACAACGAAGGGTGTTAATCTCATTGGCTGGTGTACCAGGATCAGGTAAATCAACATTCAGTCATCAATTATTCAACAAATTAAACAATCAACACAACATCAAGACAGTAATCTTACCACAGGATGGATTCCATTTGTATAGAACTCAATTGGCTGCTTTACCAAACCCACAAGAAGCGTTTAGAAGAAGAGGTGCACCATTTACTTTCAATGTTAAAGCATTTGTTGACTTAATATCACAATTAAGGAATAACACAAATCAAGTGATTAAAGCACCTTCATTTGATCATAGCTTAAAGGATCCAGTTGAGGATAGTATGGTCATAGACAAAGATGTGGAAGTGATCATAATTGAAGGAAATTATGTTAGTTTAACTGACGAATATTGGAATGATATCAGTGATCATGTTGATGAAAGTTGGTTTATTGAGACTTCAATTGATGAAGTTCGGAAAAGAATCATAAAGAGACATTTAATGGCTGGAATTTGTGAGAATGAACAAGAAGCAATTGAAAGAACTGATGGGAATGATTTGATCAATGCTGAATATATTTTATGTCATTCAAAACCACCTGATGTGATTATACGAACTAGAGAATAGACTTAAACATGAGAGCTTAATAGATGATAGAATTTATATTTATATTTCAAAAACAAATAACTTTACAAGAACTAACTGACAAAATCAAACAAAAACAAAGGCAACAACAACAACACCGGTGGGTGGTCGGTGGGTCTAACGAGGTTCAACATTATAACGCATCTTAATACCCATTGCACTCAATTCAGAATCCAAATATTTCAATACAAAAGGAATAGCAACAGTAGTAGTATTCTCCCCACCAACAAACTTAACCCCTTGACCATCTTCCCAAACATCAGCTTCAGCAGCATATCCCTTCTTCTGAACATATGTCTCCAATTTAATAGCACATCTTCTACATCTCACACTTGCCATTGATCCAATTCTAGGTACACTAGTTTGAGTAGTTAAGATAGAACCACAACCACGACAGATTGGAGTTTGGGTATAATCTGAACAATTCAACAATCTATCCTGTAATAAGAAAGCAGTACCATGTCCAATCAAGGCGTCTCTTTCCATTTCTCCAACTCTAATACCACCCGATCTCTTTCTTCCCTTGACTGGTTGCATGGTTAAGGAATTAACTGGACCAGTAGAACGGACTTGGAATTTATCATTAACCATATGTCTTAATCTTTGATAATAAACAACACCAATATATATGTCTGCTCTTAATTCTTCCCCAGTAGCTCCGGAATACATTGGTTCATTACCGTGATAATTATATCCTGCCTTAGCCAATTGTTCACCGAAATAATCCGCTGGCGTATCGTCTTCACTAAATTTCCAGGGGGTTGCATCTTGGGCAATACCGTGCAAGGACCCAGCTTTCCCAGCTAAGGATTCAACAAACATCCCGATCGTCATACGTGATGGGAAAGCGTGCGGGTTGATGATCACATCGGGTTGGATACCTGATTCCGTGAATGGCATGTCTATAGTTGGCCATTTACGTGAACAAACCCCCTTTTGACCATGTCTTGACGAGAACTTATCTCCGATTAAGGGAGATCTGGTGATTCTGTACTTGATTGTAATCTGTTGACATTCTTGATCACCGGAATTATCGTCACCTGATAAGAGTTTGACTTCTTCGATATAGGCCGGTTCGGAAGAATGATAAGTTTTGACCTTGGTTTTACCTAATGTTTCATCAAAATATGCCACTATTGGATCACCTTCTTCTACTTTTACACCAATTAATGGGAATCCATCAGTATCTAATTTTTCCTTCCATCCTTGGGGCCATTCATCATCACCAAACCCGAAATGTTGCGTGATTGGGTCGCCTCTTCTTCTAGACATTGATAAATCGATTTTTTCAACCTTGTATACGGTCCCATATCCAAACCCTCTCTCATCGGCTGATTTATTAATGATCATCGCGTCATCCATATCATAACCCGTATATGAAATCACCGCCACGACGGCATTCATCCCATTGGGGAAATTATCCATCCCGTATTCGTCATATAAGTTTGCCTTAACGATTGGGGTTTGGCCAGTTTGGAGTCGATATAATTTATTATCTGATCTGTGAACCAATGCTGTCCCTGGTGTACCCATGGTTTGTTTCCCCATTTGACATTGATACATATTTCTAGGGGATTGATTAAAATCGGAGAATGGGGTTAAGTTGGCCAAGATTGAAAGAATGTTGGTTGGGGAATGTTCGACATGAGTATGGATGTTGGATTCGATTTCTGGCGGAGTGACGGCAATGTTCATATATACTTGTTCGAACGGACCTACGATATCGTTCTTATCGAGTGGTAAATATTTAACTGGTCTCATCATACGTGAACGCCCACCAAAGATGTATAAACCTGGATATTGCCCTTTGGTCGATGGTGGAACGTATCCGATTTCTAAATCTAATGGAAGATGTTTTTGATGGTTGACTTTCCAGAACCGTAATGTGTCAGCTACGATTTTTCCCTGTTCATGAGTTGTCCAACCTACGATTTTCCCATCCAATTGGACACAACAGACGTTTGGACCGGCGGCGAAGGTATCTGCTGGAGAAACACCGAGTTCAGCAAGGGCGGCGGGGACATGGGAAACGTCGGAAGGTTCAGTTGCAATCTTACATTTGTGGGATAAATGATTCAATAACCCACAGGGGGATCCATCTGGAGTATGGACAGGACAAAGGAATCCCCATGATTCAGGTAATAATTTCCGAACAGTGGTGGTTTTTAATTCAGCAAAGAAGGATCCACGATGTACCATTCTGAAATGGGATATGAAACGGTGGAAATTGATCTTTTCTGCAACCACGGTATATCCTGACACTTGTTGTAAATCTAATCCAGATTGGGAGACCAAATTACCTGTTGAAAGGAAATATTGAAGTTTTTGACCAATGTTTTCGTTTATACGAGAGAATACTCTTGTCATGTATTTACGATCGTGGAAATTGACGGCAATTCCTCGGGAGATGTCGGATTGGATTTGGAGTTTTATGTTTTGGAGATATTCTTCGATTTTCTCTTTGATGATCATACCGTAGAGGAAACCACCGAGTAAGACTTCTTGATGTTGGGTGGCATCTGGATTATCGGGGCAGCAATCACCGGCGACTAATGAGTAGAGTTTCCTAATCATGAATAATAACATTCTGAATTTATCGGTGTTGTTGGGTAAATGAACCAAGACAATACGTTTTAAGACTTCTTTACCAACTTCGATATCTGATTGATCACGACTTGATCCAAACACAATTCTAAATTTATCACCTAAAAAAGCCAATGTTTCTTGTTTTGAATATAAATTATAAGTCTTGTAGGTTCTTAACAATAATTCTAAACGATCAGTTAAGAATGAGTTGGAAATATCATTCCCAACTATCCCATCAAAGATTTCACGATCATTAGTTTCAATCAAAGCTTTAAGAATCATAACCACCGGAATCAAATATTCATTCTTTCTCCACGAGAACCTAAACGTAACATTCCCATCATTCAAATAATGTAACACATTAGTTTGGGATGTTTGATCTTGTCTAACTGATCTAATTTGTATACCGAATTTGGTATATGCTGCCCCTCTATTCCCAAATGAAGGACGAATAATTGCCATTGGATGATTACGTCTTTGGACAATCAACATACGAATCAACTTTTCAATCCCATTAACAATGAAATATCCACCCAATTCATCACTTTCTTCTTTATGTTCAACCAATTGTTGTGGTGGGAGTTTTTCCAAATGGCATCGATTCGTTTTTAACATAATTGGAATCTGACCAGCTTCTCTAATTTCCGAAACTTCTTCTCCTTCTTCATCATTAACACACCAACTCACCTTTAACATCAATCTAGATCTATAAGTCGACATCCTTTCTCTACATTCAGAAGGTAAAGTTTTTCTATTGATCGATAATTTATCAGTAGGTGCCACAGCAGGCTTGGAAATCTGAACACTATCTACCCTAATACTAAGCTTATTCCCCAATCTGTCAATAGAAGTTTCTGGGGTGTCAAAGATGGTCTTGGTGCCGATGTCTTTAACGGCAAGATTTAATAATCCGCCATCGGGTCCTGAAGTTAAGGCATTGAATGAACCGACATGGGGTGCTACTGCTTCTGCTAATAATGGATAGGATGATTTGTTGAGGGGGGGGTTCTTGAATCGTTCTTCTCTTTCGAGAGTTCTGAATTGTGCTCTCATTGTTGGGAGTGGTTGGTTGGTTGGTGGGTGGGTGGGTGGTGCTCTCTAGGTAGTAGCTTTTAAGTGTAGTGTAGGGTGTAGTCCTTGGTTAAGAATTTTTTTTTTTTTTCACTTAGTTAGTGGTTGGTGGTTGATGAGAAGGCGATGAGATGAGAATCTGCAACCGGAAATAAATTTATATGTCATGTGACTAAGAATACCCTCGGAATATTTTAGGGATTAAATTTTTCACTTTCGGTCAACTCTTCAAACCATTATAAGGAGGAGACGTTAGTGAATGGGTATTATAGATTAGATAGTAGTAACCACCCACCAAGTAAACTAACAACAATGGCCAATTCAAGATTTGAATATGTCAAACAATTCGAAAGAGAAAACCACTTGTTGCCAGACACATACATAATCATCCGAGTCGATGGCAAGGGATTTCATAAATTCTCCCAATTCTATCAATTTCAAAAACCAAATGACCCACGAGCATTGACAGTAATGAACAACGCCGCTAGAAAGATTATGAATCTGTATAGTGACGTGATGATGTGCTATGGTGACAGTGATGAATATTCATTCTTATTACGTCCCGGGTGTGAATTATATGAGAGACGGGAGATGAAGTTGTGTACTTTGTTCAGTTCCCTTATGACTTCTTACTATCAATATTATTGGCGGGAAGAGTTTGGAACTGAGGATGGGAAGGTGTTGGATGGGGATCATTTACCGGTGTTTGATGGACGAGCGGTGGTGTATCCCACCTTTCAACATGTGAGGGATTATTTCAGTTGGAGACAGGTGGATTGTCATATTAATAATTTGTATAATACTACATTTTGGAATCTTGTTATTGGGAAGAATATGACACCACAAGAGGCGGAACAGAGGTTGATGGGTACTGTTAGTGGTGATAAGAATGAGATCTTGTTTAGTGAGTTGGGGATTAATTATAATAATGAACCGGTTATGTTTAGAAAGGGAACTATATATGTACGAGAATATGATGAGGATGATTATGAGCTGGGGAAGAAGAAGTCAGAAGTTGGGTTGAGTTCAAGACAGAAACAACGGTTGGAGAAGAAGAGAAGGAAGGCGGAGATTAGACAATATCATGTGGATATAATTAATGATGGTTCATGGTGGGATTCAAGACCTTGGTTGAAGGGATGAACCATACAACTGCTTAACTTTAGATAAAACTGTAATGATAGTTACGATAGTTTAATGTAGAAAACAACAAAAATGTATGTAGTATATATATATATATATATTATTATCAAATAAAACTAAATAACTTAACTAAACAATAAGTTAAAACCCAAGAAAGTAAAAAACAAATCAACAACAACTGATAAATAGAATATCAAAATAAAAATAAATAAGAACTGAAAACCAGGGATTATATGATATTGGTTATGGGGGTATTTGGAATTTGGTATTTGGAATGGTTTGTGTTAAATATGTATGGAATCGCTTAGGGAATAAAATGTCGAAGCAGTAGATGGTGGTGAACACCCTCCAACACCACCAACACCAGCAGCAGTTGTTGCACCTATCACAGGACTATTGGACCCACTTGGACAAGTACTAGAAGCCGGAGTTGTAGATTGGGTATTTGGAGCAGAACTATTGGCAAAACAATAATTATTAATCAAATCTGCATAACACATACTTGAGAATTCCGGCCTGCTGCCACTGTTTGAACTAAATGCTTCATTCTTCTTTTGTTGTCTCTGTCTGAATGATTGTGAATATTTCGGACGACCAGTGGAGGATGGAGTGGTGGTAGTGGTAGTGGTAGTGGTGACGTCGCTGGATGAGAAGGATTGCCTAAGGAATGGACGATGGATCGTTTGTGTTTGTCTTTGATGGTGACGGTGAGGGTGGTGATGGTGGGGGTCTTCAAAGTTGTTTTGAACCGAGAAGGAGAATCTTTGTGGAAATGATGGAACTGATGATTTCTTGGTGGTGGAAACAACAGGAGCAGTAGTGGTGGTAGTGGTTGGAGGTTCTGGATTTGACTTTTCTTGTTGTTGGTGTAAGATCAACTTACTTATCAATTGATTAAATTGATGAGATTCTTCAGTATCCTTCTTTGGAGTAGCAGAGGCAGCAACAAGTGGAGCACCAGCAGTTGAAGATGAATTTGTTGTGGTTGTGGTTGTTGGTTTATAAGTATACGATTTAATCCCATTAACCATACTTAATTTAAATCTATAATTCTCACCACCATTATTATCCCAATAAGTTTGATTATTAACTTCATATTTAAGACACATTTGTAAATCAACATTATTATATCCATCATATTTATTCATAATCAAATCATCAACATTAATCTTAAACTTAAATTGATCAATGTTTCCAATACTCTTGACATAATTTATAATTGAATTCCCTCCAAATACAATACTTGTTTTCCAATTATTCAATGTCAATTTTATAAATAACTTCTTCTCAAATGATAAATTCTTAACATTAATTAATCCATAAAGATATGTTTTCCCATCAGTTTTTAACACGTATGCAGAAGGTAACCAAACTATTGAATCATTGGTATTGAAAATCTTGGGGATATTATGACTAGTTAATCTATATTCTTTGGTACTTGCACCAGTGACCAATCTAGGTGATGACCAATAATCATCCTCATCATCATCACTATTATTCTCTGAACTATAATAATCCTTCACACCATTCTGATGATTATTTCCATGCCAATTCCAATCAAAATAATCAACTCTTCTAGGCTTCTGTTTCAAAAATCTATAATCCTCATCATCTTCATCAAAATACTCATCCCCCTCCTCAAACCTCCCACTAGGTGGTGAATGCAACGGAGTACTATTCGTAGAACTCACACTAGCAGGAGATTCATATCCATTAAACATCTTAACATTAATCAACCGACTAGCAAATCGTACCGATTTTCTAGCAGTTAATTGTGGAGTAGATAATGACCGTTGTAACAATTGTGGTAATTTAAGTGAAGACTTAACTAATTCACCTGACTTCTTACGGATTAATTTCGGTGGAAGCATCATGGTCATATATGAGGAAGAAGAGGACATTGAGCTGGTTGAACATAATGAAGTTGATGATGAGGAGTTTGAGCTCGTGCTGCCTTCAAATGAATCCAGTTCTTGAAGGGCATGTGTCGTGGTGGAGGTGGTTGTGTTCTTTGGGGGGACGTAATAGTCTGGGATTTGGATTTTTGACTTCACAGGAATGGATAACACTGGCTGTTGTTGTTGTTGTGGTAGTGGTGGTTGTGATTGTAGATATGGAGATGGTTTTATGAATGTGAATGTGTTGGTTGTGGTTGTTATTATTGGACTATTGGAGTCGGTGGTGGTTGCTACTATTGGGATGGAGGAGATTGTTGGTGGTGGTGTGCCTGACGATAGTTTGATGGTGGATGCACTTGATTCTATTGATTCACTTGAGGATGCTGCTGCTTGGTGGGAATAGATGGTGGAGGAAGCAATGAGGTTTGAATATGTCAAAGGTGATGTTCCTGTTATTGTGGTGGACATGACTAACTCTTCTTCTCTTAACTATGGCTATATATCTCTATCTCTTTCTTAACTAGGAAAGGAGTTGGTTGGTTGATAGTTTGGTGATAAAATGACTGACTGTCTTACCAAATATGCAAAATAAAAAGAATCTATAAAATTAATGATAAGTTGTTGGTTGTGCAATAAAAATGATGTCTGAGTATTCTCTTTTTGCAGTTTCCTTAAAACTTATATATCTCTGTCTGTCTGTCTGTCTGTCTAGATCGGTCTTCCTGGTTCTTCTTTTTTTTTTTTGCGTGATTAAAAATCTGGTGTTAAGCCGCTTTGGATTTTTTTCTTGCAGCACTAATTTGAAATCTATTTCTTTCTATGCGTTTTATCAATAATAAAGCCAAGAAAACAATAATTTGTACGTTCTTTAAATAATAATATCAGGATAAATAATAATATTATTTATGCTCTCTTTTTTTTTGCTTTTGTGTTGGGTGCAGTAGTAATTGTATTGTTGTGTGTGTGTTAATTAATTTTAATTTATAAATTGAAAAATTAAATTAATTAAATTACTAATAGTACTGTGTGTGTTATTAAATAAAGAATTTCCCTGTAAATGGAAATGGATGGGAAAGATAGATAGATGATATGATATATGTTGTATGAATTAATGTACAAAGTGGTAGTAGTAGTAATAGTAGTAGTAAATGTTAAAATGCAAAGTGAAGTAACGTTGATCAAGCTTATACCAGATAAGTTCAAGTCTATTAATAATATGCTTCACTGATTGAAAAAATGATTGTATGTAAGTTTTTTTTTTATCCTTTCTTAAATGACCTAAGACAAGGAATGGTTGTAGTTGTTGTTGTAGTATGGATTTTCAATGAAGAAAACGAGATGATACTCTTACAACAGTTAACTTAGTTGGATGCGGGTGTCCTTTACTAGAGAAGAGAGAAGAGAGAGAAGGGGGAAAACAACCCTATTTTAAATATTTAATGAAATTTTGGGATTTGAGGATTTATTTAAATATAAAAATTTAATTTTAATCTTTTATTTTTTTTTTGATTCTATTCTATTTATTTTTAAGCTTTGTATTTAATTCTACTGTGCTGTGCTTTAAAAAAAAAAGTTTAGAGTGAAAGAAAGAAATATAGAAATAGAACAAGGGGGCAAGGGGTGGGGAGTACCACATAATAAAACACAAGGAGTGGTGGTTGCTTAAAAAAAAAAAACCTGTGTGTGTGTTTAAAAATTAAAAAGAAATTTTCCAAAAAAATAAGACACACAACCAAATAGCAATAAAAAATAATAATCAACTCTAATAAAAAAAATATATTATTTTTTAGAGTGATTCATTTTGACTCAAATAATAAATATTCTTAGCACAACACAACAAACTTTACTTGCAAATACCCAACAACAATCGCAACATAGCCAGTGCTATTTTGCAATTATATTACCTAACAGCTATTGCGGAATTTGGTTGTTTTCAAGAGAGAGAGAGAGAGCAAAAACAAAGTTACAATTTTGTATGTAGTAGTGGAAAACCCCTGTTCAAAACATTTTACCACATACACACACGTTAAGTTGCCCTCTCCCTCTCTCTCTCTCCGAACGGAGCGGGGGAGCAAACAAGTTTATTCAAGTTATGTATATATAACCCCAGCTCAATACTACATGGCTGGTAGTTGGTAATTTCTCATAATCTTAGATCATATTTGCTGGGTTGTATGTTTCATTTAAATGGCCTGGGTTAATATTAATATGCAAGTAATAAAAATTTTGTAGATGGCTGTTTATTAATCAAAACTGAGACTTGCTATTATGTTTTTTTTTTTTTTGCTACGTGTATTGTATTGTATTATTTGCGGCTTTGTGATTTTATTATTTAAGCACACTGTGTTTTTTTTTTTAAAAAAATTAAATTTTTTGTTTTTCCACCAAATCCATAGAAGGATTAATTTGCGGTGGTATCTTAATACTACACTCTGGTTTTTAAACTTTAAACCTTAAACATTTATGGTGTTATCTACCCATGGATCATAATCATTTCTTGTTTAATCACGTCATAGTAAATTATACGTACTTACTCCCATTTTAAGCTTCTACCAAGAATTTAGCAGAACCCAAAGAGGGGTGCAGTTCGCCCAAAACAAGAGCTTAATAACCATCAAAAAAGATTATTACAACTATGATGTAATCAATCCTTGGTGAAAGACTGCATTTCGAATAGGAGTGTTGAGCTTAATTTTGGTGGTATATTTGATTGTTTTGTATATGGTTTACTAACTATTGTAATATTTCGCCCAACCAATAAAAATAGAATTGCAGCCAATCTTTTTTTTTTTTTTTTTGGGTGGGGGGAGGAAGTTTGTTTTGATGTGCACTACACCAACAACAACCCTTGATGGAGGTGGGGGCAATTGACTTCTCCGTTTTTTTGCATTTCCATCTTACGATTGAGTTCAATTACCTTTCAATTGGCTATTGAAGTATTCCCTTCTTCAATTTAGTTATGATAGGTCACAGCCAGAATGGAATTCCGGTTGTACCATTTCCCCCCATGGAACACCGAAGTTTTTTTGTGTCATGAGTAGAGGAGGGTTTTTGTGCCGATGGACAAGGCTTTCTTTCTCCCATTCAATTACCGATTGTTTCCCCGATCTAAATATCCCCCATTCAGGCCCACATTGATTGCCTGCATCTCATTTGATAATCTAAGATACACACATCTTAATGTCCGTTTTGCCAGAGATAAAGCTGTTTCAGATTGCATTGAACCAGGTTGCGTTTTGTGACTTTACTCAAAGGATTTTTTAACCGATAATATCAATTCCTCATCGGATAATAATGTATAATGTCAAACGAGATCCCTACTGGTTACCGTCACAACCGGTATATCCTTTTAGACTATACAGCCTTTTTCTGTTCTATGGTTGTCCTCTAATTTTTTTTTGCTTCCATTTGTAACTTTCCGTACATCCCTCCTTCTCACCCTCCAGCCGCCCCTTAAAGTTTCATTATTGATTGTAGGCTATGCAACTCCTTATGGATTTTAGGGTTGGGCGCCCATATAAATTGTTAAAATGCAACTTATATCCTCAATTATAATTTACGTCATATTTTGACAACTAAAAAGCCATTGGTGGTCGTAGTACTACTGCTTTACTATTAGTCTGACTAAGATGTGGATTTTTATTTTTCAACTCTTACCAAAAATAAAAAATCTCTCTACGGTGTATAATATTATTTTTTAGATTTGTTGAATTGTTTGATAATTGATGAAAAAAAAATAATTTCACTACATAAATCCATCTGATTATTACTTTTCTATCTAGTGGGCTTTGTTAATTTTTTTTTTTTTTTTTTTCAATTCTTGGTATACAACTAGTCCGGTTTTGCACCCCCTGTTGAGTACCACATTGCCAATAGAACATTGATAAGTGAATTACAGTTCCCTTACAACCATTAAGGTCTTACCTACCCCTATATCTCATTTATTCATTCAAAACACAACTTATGAAGAGTATGTACAAATTTGCCCCTATTCAATGAAATAATTAATTGTTTTCTGTCACGCTCACACACGCTCTCTCTCCTTTATTATTCTAAAAAATCTACTCATGAAATAATTATAGTGAACGAAAAGTCTCCCTAAAAATAGCATAAATATTTTTTTATACCTACATGATACATAAAAAATATTTAATTAGATTGTTAGTATTAGTTAAAAAAATATATTTAAAATATATAAAAGTCCCACCACAATATATTTCCATGTGGATATATGTAATTCTCGAATTACATTCTCTTAACAATAAATTCTTGTACTGGTTGTTGTGTTTGCGAATAATAGTTTAATTTATCTCCAGCAAGCAGAAGTAACCTGATCACCAGTAGTCCGTAAAAAAGGCGGGTTGGGTGATTGATGGAGGGGCAGGCAGAGAAGAAGAAAAAAAATTCAACATACGTCAACTCACATTTTTCCCACTTCTCTTTTTTTTTTTTCTTTGGCAATTCTAGAATATATCCCAATTTGGGAACTAGTTACGTATTACACACAATTATACGACCCAGAAAGGGATTGCGAGATTACACTTTGCTATGACACGACACGATTTATATATATATAAAAATTGATCAAATCGGGATGATAAAACAATTGATGTTTTCGTCCTATTGTTATCAGATATGATTTATGTGGGTTTTCGTTCTGCTTGAAAGGACCTACATCACGTCAAAAAAAAAAAAAGAGAATCGCTGACGAGATTATGTGGGAGAGAAGAATCTTAGAAATCTTTTAGTCATCATTTCAGATGGTGTTGGTGTGTGTTCAAGTTTGTATAAAAGCAAGTTAAGGTACACCACTGTTAGATGCGATTCTTTCATCCGTTCCGTTCGTTCGTTTGGTCAGTCGTTCGTTTCGTTTCATCCTTTACCACACCTTCGCCTAATTCAAGATTACGTTTTACTTATGCTTAAGCATGTTTAAACTAACAATAAACCACCATAGTTATTATTCCCCATTACAATTCACTATTTCAACCCCCCTCTCTCACCTAAAAAACAAATGACACCCGCCTGCTTTGTTAAACAAGAATAGGATTAGGTTCGTCGTGTTGGGGATTTAGATTTTGTATTTTCGCAAGGAATGGTATTATCCATTGTCAATGAAACGCGTCGAACAAAATCAATCAAAGTTTGCTTCCTTTTTCTTTCTTTCTCCTCCCCCAGATTTTCCTTTGTTATCAATTGTGTACTTTGGGACAATATGGATAGGCTTGCTTTGATTTTCATTGATGTGTATTGTTCGCTATTTCTGGGTTCAAAGGCGATCCCCCAGCGATCTAAAACCGTCCCCGCCGTGTGTGTTTCCCACGTATTTCTCGATTGTTCGTTTTGTTCATGAACAATCGAAAAAATGAGTCGGAAAACCCAACAAAAAATTATTTCACTTGTAATTGTGTGTGGTAGGAGTATGTGGGGATGGGTGGGTGTGTGTGTTGTGGTGGTGGTGTGGTGGTGTGGTGGTGGTGTGGTGGTGATTAGTTATTGAGTTGAGGGATGTATTTCACCTTGAATGAAGTTTGATACAGTATTTTGCAGGGTGTGAACAAAAAGGTCATCTCGATTTACAGTCATGTAGGGTTCTTCGGAAATCTATTTTATTAACCAGATTTCGCAGTTCATTAATTTTTTTTTTTATTTTAGTCCGAAAATATTTTTTTATCATGCTACATCTAAATGCATAGATTATTTTCTAATTTACCATTAAGGATAAATTCAGAATATAATTCCGCAGACCTTGCAGCACACCCAGATTCATTGGGATTTGGAAACTTTCCATAAATAATAATAGACAATATATCAATAACCAGGCTGCGTTTTCAACTTGTTAGCCTCTTAATGGCAGAACTGAGAATAAGGTTTAATTCCGCGTGAAACGTGTATGCGAGAATTTTGTGCGGGAAATCAGCCGTCCTTTTTTTTTTTCCATCTCGCGGATATATAATTCTGTGGGGCTGAAAATGTTCCGTCAATTTTTAGTTCCATTTCATCTTTGGGGATGTGAGTTTACCGCGGTAACAGCAAGTCAGCTTACCCAATTAGTCTAAAGATGGTACAATCTTGAAATACAATTCGAATTTGGTCCAAGTCAGTTTTGGATCGTTTCATCTATGCATAATTAAGAACAATAGGAAGTGGAAAAAAACAGGTGGTCGCTTCCGAATTTTTGGATTTTGTGTAATATTTAGTAAATTTCTTCTTTTCTCGAAAATATTTTAAATTTTTTTTTTATTATTATTTTTGGTTTGGGAGATGGGCTTTGAAATAAAAATATTATTTTTTTGGATTCGTCGGAGTGTTCGCTTTTTTTCTTTTTCTTGATACGGATTGCCGAATTTCACAACGTGTCTGGATATTACAAGGCATTACGGTGACAAGACAAGCAAGGTAGGCTGGAATAATAAGACCTTACGAAATACCATTTAATTTAAAAAAATATAAAACCTTGATTCTATAAACGATGTAATATATGGGGTATACCTTGCTAAAACACAAGACGAAAAAGACAAATAGGGAAACATGGGGCGCGTCTTATCTTCCTTTCTTATCTATACCTAAACTAAAACACTTTTTTGAACATTTACTTGGCACCCCCCCTCTTTTGACACATCGTCTATAAATATTCAATAGACAATATTTGTTGGGTTCAACTGTTGACGACTACAGGGAACTTTGTCGGATTATGCGGGAGAGTGGGAGGTGGGAAGGTGTAAATGCACGAGAAAGGGCGAGATCGGACATGTTGATGATGATATCATAATACTTTCAGATCTGGCGGAAGGGTACGTCGGAATTAGAGGGCCATTCCATGTTTATAAAATAGGGGGGTTTCTGTTGCAATGAACGAGGTGGATTACGCACCTCGCACGAGTCATGGCATCTATCTTCTTAATTGATGTTTCAGGCTTGGTCAATTGCCCCTAGAATTTGTTAAGTGAAAAATATGAAAAATGTGAAATTTTTTGTAGCTTAGTAATAATCATGACTGTGTGGATTTCAGCATAGCCCAATAAAATGGACTGTTGTTTCTTTGGTAGTTGTACACTTCTTGAGATCAAGTGGTGTTGCAAGATAATGTTTCTACTCTATTTCTAGTCTATGCTATTTATTCGTCTGTACTAAGTTTGAACTTACATACTTGAGTTGGTCTAATAATTCTGCAAATGAACCATTTCGGAAAGTTTACACGAAAATTTAATTTTTTTTTGCAGCCATTTCTGTAAAAACAGATAGACATACAAATGACACAATCTCAAATAAAGAGAAACACGATTCCTTGTATTTCAACCTATCATGAATAGATGCCAACTCCCTAGAAGTGGTTGAAATACTTCATGCTGATTCGTTCCAATTTCTTCGTAAGCAACCAAACACTTAAGCAGCCCCACTTAACTTTTCTTGGCCGGATTTATTACGCAAGTTCTGGAAAGACACAATTGCAACCATGGCTCTATCACAACGATGGCATCATTTGTATTAATCAAGCTCAGGACTCCAGATAATTTAAAACGACAACATGTAATAACATTACACAATTTAAACTTTTGTAAAGATAACAAAATATGAAATAACATAAACTCAAAATTTTTCAAACTTTTGTTGGACAAAAATAAATCCGACGACAAGCTTTTTGACCCAAAAGGCATTGTAATACGAAATTTTTGTTGGTCAAAAAACGTCCAACGACAAGCTTTTTTAATTCAACAGCCATCGTGGTGCTAAGGCCAAATCATACGATGATGGGCACGTAGACCCCAAGAACTTTTTCCGCATTGGTTCATACAAGAGATTCGAAACTGTTTCGGGCTCTGCTAAATTGCTTGGTAGTTTCGCCAAGTAGGAGTAGTGAAATCTTGGCGTAGATCACAAATTTTAACTGAGTAGAAAGCCTATTTTTGATATTGATTTGTGGCTGGGAATATTCCCCCGCAAGAGGGGAGTGGAATAAGGATATTCGAGAACTATAACTATTTGATATGGCTATGTAATTTGCTGGTATTGCCTATATTGGAATTTCTGTCAACATAAAGAAAAGATTTAATTAAAGTAAAACGAGACATCCAAAAGTAGTGTTGGATTGAGCTGGGTGGCTGTGTTTAAGCATTATGAATGTTCTTCCTTAACTTGCCTAATAAAAGATCTAAAGGAAATCAATTAGCTTGCGTTAGAGGTTTATTAAGTGCTGAGCACCCGAAATGGTTGACTATTTAGTCATTAGCTTGAGTGATAGGAACAATATATTTCCCATACCAAGAATGTAAACCCCAGAGGTCCCACAATCTTGGAATACAATTATTTCTCATATTTTGGCTTTAGCGCATTTACTTTGGCTGAAGATGGTTAATCGATGTTAAATTCAAGAGACCGCTACCTACCCGGAAGAAAATGTTAAGCCATCAACAAACAAACAGTCAAGATCACTATACATTAAGAAATATAAATATTAAACAAATTAATTAAGAGAACAGATTAAAATGGAGACTATACCCGATATCCCCAAAAGAACAAAATCACTACTTTTCCATTGCTTCTTGCATGGCAACAATACCAGTAATATTTCTACTATCACCAAAACCAGTAGATTGAGGAACTCCATGACTAGCCCAATCAGTATCCTCATCCAAATCTTGAGCTCTTTCCTTTCCTAGAGCAGATTCAGAAGCAATATTTGCTGTTGCCATTCTTTCAACTTCTTGAGCAGAAGGCATAAAGATAACTCTAGTACCTGGAGATTTGGCCATATTTTGTAAAGCATCCAAATATCTAATTTGCATTGCTGGTTTAGAAGCCAAGATATCTGCTGCTTTTCTCATTAATTTAGCTGATTCAACTTCAGCTTTGGCATTAATGATCTTACCTTCCCCAATTCTTTTAGCTTCTGCTGCCATTGATAAGGATGCTTGAACTTTATCTGGTAAAGTTAAATCTTTGATTAAGATTGATTCAATGTGAACACCCCAATCAAAAGCAGTTTTAGAAATAATATGTTCAATTGATTCAGCAATTTCTTCTCTTTTCTCAACTACATCTTGTAATGATCTTCCACCAATTACATCTCTAAGGGTAGTTTGAGTTCTTTCCATAATTGCTTCATGAATATCAGCAATTGAATAAATAGCCTTAGGGGGATCAATGATATTGTAGTAAACCACAGAAGTAATAATAACACTAACATTATCTTTTGTAAAACATTTTTGAGCAGGAATTTCTCTAATATTAATTTTAATTGAAACTCTAGTCAAAGTTTCTGACCAAGTGTTAACATAATTCAAACCAGGTTCAACAACTCTAGAAAGACGACCAAATGTTTGAATTAATCCAACTTGTCCTTGATCAACTTCACGATAAGGATTTTCACACAAAAAACAAAACATACCACATTTACCAAATATTCTACCAACACCAGCAATGAAATTTTGATATTGACCCATTGGAGGATTTTCATACACTCGAGCAAATTTCTTTGCTACCATTTCTGGAGTCACGGGAGGTTCTTGTCTAATAATTGATTTTTTATAATTGTCAGCATCAAATGATTCTACTGATTGTGATGTTGCTTCCATGATTGGGTATTACTTATTTATTGATTGATATTTGATAGAGAGAGTAAAGAGTATTTGATTGATTGATTGATTGATTGATTGATTCAGTGAGTTGAATTCTTTTGGCTAATTGACTTCCTCTTAATTATATGAGTTTTAAATTGGGGTTGGGGTGATTGAGCGTGGGGTTTGGAGGTTGATTATAAATCGATTTGTTCTGTTGTGATTTACTAACTACTATTAAGAGGATAAAGGTAAACAACCAAACAAAATAAACCATTTTTATACAGTTAATGGGGAGAAAGAATGAACACAGACAACACAGACAGACAGATGAATGAATGAATTGATGGATGAATGGATATGAAGAGATATTCTATGATTGATCAATCAAGAACAACCGTACATGTATCTATCTTGAGAATGAACTAAAAGAACTTTATACTTAGTGATTAAAGTGAATTGATTATCATTCATATTGCCCTAAAGAATTAATGTCATAAATCAAAATTATAACAAGATGCTTTCGAGCACACAAACACAAAATGGATATAATGCCATAAGCATAAGCTTGTATGTAGTTCAATCTTTGTGGGGGGATGGGATATACCGTTTTCTCCATCTTGGAGAATAAAACTCTTGATTAGATTGTCAATAATTGGACTGGTTTTATTATTTTCACATAAACAGTATGCCCAATAAAATCACACCTTAAAGGAGCTCCATAATACTCAAGATTATTTCACGTATACTTACAATAAGCTGTAAAGGTTGCTTTGCTTATCGTTTACTAATTTCGGAGCTTAACTGAGGTTATGCGATTTCCAAAAAATGAAAGCATTTTTAAACTTTTCCAAACCTTAGATGGCCTTGTCCCAAAGTCAACGCTCAATTACTTGGTTAGTGAATGTATTTAATGAACTCTGCATCAACAAGGTTTCACAACCTTCAGACAGTCAACTATTTCTACTAACCATACTCGCGACTGGAACATTGAATGATCATTCTATTATTAGTGCTTCTTGCGTGACAGTGGAATTCCAATCACAACCATACAACATTAGCATCTTCCGTTGGGTCATGTTTCTAACATTGACTGAAGAAACATATTAATATGGTTGAATTGGTCTAATTTCCATTTTATCAGTTTGTTTACATTCTTCCCCACAAGCGTTAAAAGCTGAAATCATTCGCTATCTGAATCTTTGAACATGATATTTAATACCTTAATTTGTGTTTCCGCTTTATTATATTACGTTCAGGCGTTTACACTCTATGTTGATGATAATCCTGTCCTTATTAGGGGTGACACACTTGTTGTTGCTGAGCCAGGTGATACTCCCCAAGTATTTGAATTTGTTGAAGATAAATTAATATCTGACGACAAAATTGTTGGTACTATCACGGACGACCCTGTTCTCAAAGTTTACTCCGCAGATACGGTTCTTGTTAGTAATTGGGTTTACTATGATCTTGGTGATGTTGGGGTTCTGTACGTAAATTACTATTATGGTTTCTATCTTTGTAATGACGGCACTATTACCACCGCATCTAGCAATGATTGTAATTCAAAAATTAGTTTGTTAGTTCGAGACGATCCTGCGCCTGCTGAAACCACCGAAAGCAGTGAACCCATTGAATCCAGTGAATCCAGTGAAAGGAGTGATAGCAGTGAAACCAGCGAATCCAGTGAAAGCAGTGAAAGCAGCGAATCCAATGAATCCAGTGAAAGCAGTGAATCCAGTGAATCCAGCGAATCTATTGAAAGCAGTGAAAGCAATGAAAGTAGCGAATCCACTGAGTCGAGTGACAGCAGTGAAAGCAGCGAATCCAGCGAGACGAGCGAATCCAGTGAAAGCAGTGAAACCAGTCAAACCAGTGAAAGCAGTGATAGCAGTGAATCCAGTGAAAGTAGTGAATCTAGTGAATCCAGCGAATCCAGTGTATCCAGCGAATCCAGTGAATCCATTGAAACCAGCGAAAGCGATGAATCTAGTGAATCCAGTGAAGGCAGTGCATCCAGTGAAGGCAGTGCATCCAGTCAAACCAGTGAATTCAGTGAAGGCAGTGTCTCTAGTGAAACCAGTGAAAATGCCGAAACCAGGGACAGCAATGAAAATACCAAAACTAGTGAAACCAGTGAAGGCAGTGAAACAGAAAGTTCTACATCAAGAAGTGAAGCAAGTACAACAAGTACTGCTGAAGAAAGTAGTTCATCCAAGGAAACTAGTGGAACCACCACTGTAGAAACTACTGACGAAGAATCTTCTGTTATTTCAGGAAACTCAGAGGAAAGTGATCATGAAACTGAAACTGAATACATTACAGTTACCGTAACTGAAACTGGAACCACCACAACTACGGATTGTCGTGTGACTTGCACAACATACACTAAAGAATATGTTCATACTTATACTAAAGTTTGTCAGAGATACTTATGTCCTACAGCAAAAGAGCCGACGGGAACTGCTAAAACCACAACCGAAGCTACCAAAACGACCACGGAAGCTACAAGTAAGACCACGGAAAGCATCAGAAAAACGACGGGTGGCACCAAAAAGACCACTGAAACCGCGGGAAAGACTTCGACAAAGACTACGGAGGCAGCAAAGGCCACTACAGTAGAACCAGTAGCTCCTCAGCCCGAGGAAGTAACAACCATTGGAATTACGCTGACTGTCCAATCTACACCAAAGGAGGAAACTGTTCCAGTAGTTCAAACAAGTGTTTATGCTGCTACTGGTTCATCGAAAGTCTTTAACATTGTTATTGCGGTGATGGTTGGTTTGGCATCGCTAATGCTCTTGTTGTAGAATTCTCTACTTATTAGGGCCTTAATATTTGTTGATTGATACCATAGTGAGATTTTAATATTCAAATATGATTGTACGTTGTTAAAATAAATGAAATATTTTCTTAATACAGAGCGTCAGTGCAGTTAGATAGGTGGATGGAATGGAAGGATGGATATATGTATGGATATGAAGAGATATTCTATCATTGATCCATCAACAACCACCCTACATTCATAGCTTAAAAATGAACCAAAAGAACGCGTAATTAGGTAGCGATTGATTATTGTTACCGTCAGAGTACGGTAATCCCTTATTTGCTAACGAAGTTATAACGTTTGGTTTAATATACTCTCGTGATGAGAATTATGGGATGTAAATCCCGACGTTATTGGATGTGAATAGTAAAGACTATAAACAGTTTAAAAACCCTTTTGATTATATAGCTGTTTATATAGACATGAACTGCGCCTTTTAGATCTATCCCAAACTAGTTATAAGTAAAGTGAATTAAGAGAAATTAGCTCTTTACATAACATTAGAGGAACGTTCGTTGGTATCGTAATCCCAATCTATTTTGACAACCTACTAGTACCGAACAATTTATACTTTTGATCTATAACAATGGCCATAAGGTTATGGCAAGAGGTTTCAAACACTCAAACACCAGCATCGATATATTGCCAAGTATGAGCTTGTACATTTCAATCATTGTAGGCGCTATGTGGTCTGTTGTTTTCTTCAAGAAGGAGCTTAGCACCCTTGATTAGATTGTCAAGTTTTGGACTGCTTTGATGATTTTTTACCATAAAGCCCAATCAAATCACAGCTTAAAAATGCTCCATAATACTCAAGACCATTTCACACATACTTGCAATAAGATGAAACGGTTGCTTTCCTTCTCATTTACTAATTTGCTACCTTAACTGAGGTTATGCGATTTCCAAAAGCAAGAAGCATTTTTAAACTTTTCTAAATGAAAGATAGCCTTGTCGCAAACTCAACGCTCAGTTTGTTGGTTAATTAATGAATTTAATAAACTCTGCATCAACCAGATTTTACAACCACCAGACAGACAACTATTTCTACTAACCCTACACCCAAATTTGTAACTGTAACATGGAATAATTATTCTAATGTTGGTGCTTTTTAGGTCCCAGATGAATATCAGTCACAACTATACAATGTTTGCAACTTCATTTAACCGTTAGGGACGTAGGTCATGTTTCCAACAATGGCTGAAGAAACATATAAATATGGTGGAATTCAAATCTCGATGTTATCAGTTTGTCTACATTCTTCCCCACAAGCGTTAAAACCGTATATCAGTGGCTATCTGGATCATTCAATATGATATTTCATACTTTGATTTATGCTTTAGGTTTATTATATTACGTTCAGGCAATTACAATTACACTCTATAATGATGATCGTCCTGTACTTATTAGGGAAAGAGTACTTGCTCTTGGTCAGCCAGGCGAAATTGCCCAAAAATTTGAGTTAGATGGAAGGACGTTAACAGTTGATGGCCAAGTTGTTGGTACTACCTTTCGTGGTAGCCCTGTCGTCCAGCTTTATCCTGCAGGTACTTCTCTTTATGGTCTGTGGAGGGCTACCAGTGATAGTTCAACCGGTGATACTGGATACTTGTATTACACGGATAATTTGTCTTCGTGTGAAGATGGCACAATTACCACCGAAAGCAATCGCCCCGGATGTCCATATATTTATTTAAGGTACTATATAGTTGATCCTGATACGTCCACATCAACAAGTGAAAGCAGTGAATCCAGTGAAAGTAGTGAATCCAGTGAAAGTAGTGAATCCAGTGAAAGTAGTGAAACTATTGAAAGCAGTGAAATCAGTGAATCCAGCGAATCCAGTGAATCCATTGAAACCAGCGAAAGCGATGAATCTAGTGAATCCAGTGAAGGCAGTGCATCCAGTGAAGGCAGTGCATCCAGTCAAACCAGTGAATTCAGTGAAGGCAGTGCCTCTAGTGAAACCAGTGAAAGCAGCGAGACCACTGAAAGCAGCGAAAGCAGCGAAAGCAGTGAATCCAGTGAATCCAGTGAAGGCAGTGCATTTAGTCAAACTAGTGAATCCAGTGAATCCAGCGAAACCAGTGAAAATGCCGAAACCAGGGACAGCAATGAAAATACCAAAACTAGTGAAACCAGTGAAGGCAGTGAAACAGAAAGTTCTACATCAAGAAGTGAAGCAAGTACAACAAGTACTGCTGAAGAAAGTAGTTCATCCAAGGAAACTAGTGGAACCACCACTGTAGAAACTACTGACGAAGAATCTTCTGTTATTTCAGGAAACTCAGAGGAAAGTGATCATGAAACTGAAACTGAATACATTACAGTTACCGTAACTGAAACTGTAACAACCACAACTACGGATTGTCGCGTGACTTGCACGACGTATACTAAAGAATATGTTCATACTTATACTACAGTTTGTCATAGATACTTATGTCCTACAGCAAAAGAGCCGACGGGAACTGCTAAAACCACAACCGAAGCTACCAAAACGACCACGGAAGCTACCAAAAAGACCACCGAAAGCACCAAAAAGGTCACTGAAGCCACTGAAAAGAGTTCAACAAAGCCTACAGACCCAGCAAAGATCACTACAGTAGAACGAATATCTCCTCAGCCCGAGGAAGTAGCAACCGTTGGAATTACGCTGAATATCCAATCTACACCAAAGGAGGAAACTGTTCCAGTGGTTGAAACAAGTGTATATGTCGCTACTGGTTCATCGAAAGTCTTTAACATTGTTATTGCGATGATGGTTGGTTTGGCATCGCTAATGCTCTTGTTGTAGAATTCTCTACTTATTAGGGCCTTAATATTTGTTGATTGATACCATAGTGAGATTTTAATATTCAAATATGATTGTACGTTGTTAAAATGAATGAAAAATTTCCTTAATACAGAGCCTCAGTACATATAGATGGACATATGGATGGGCAGAGACGAAGTGATGTTTCATAATTGATGAATAGAGAACAACTGTAGATCGCTATCAAAATGAACTAACAGAACTCTTAATCACTGATTGATTAAAGTGAACTGACCATAATTTACATTACCACAAAGAGCTAGTGTCATAATTATGATTTATGGCAAAAGTTTCAAAAACACAAATACAAACATCGATATCATGCCATAAGCCTTGTATGTAGTTCAATCTTTTTGGCGATATGTGGTTGACTTACCCAACCAGGAGAATAACGCTCTTGGTTAAATTGCCAATAATTTGCCTGGTTTGATTATTTATCACATCAGCATGATGCTCAATACAATCACATTTTCAAAATGCTCCATGGCACTCAAGACTATTTCACATATAGTTGCAATAAGTTGAAAAGGTTATCTCCATGTATGTTTACTAATTTTCCCTCCTTACTTGAGGTTATTCGAATTGCAACAGCAGGAAGCATTTTTAAACTTTTGCGAACAATTAGATCGCCTTGTCCCAGATTGGACGTTCCATTGGTAGTTTAATTAGTGTATTCCATCAACCAGATTTTACAACCGCCAGACAGACCGCATTTTCTACTAACCCTAAGCCCAAATTTTAGACTGTAACATTGAATGATTATTCTATTGTTAGTGCTTTTTGAGTGACAGTTGAATAACAATCACAACCATATACAGCATTTGCAACTTCATTTAACCGTTTGGGAGGTAGAGCTTGTTTCCACCAATGGCTGAAGAAGCATGTAGATATGGTTGAATTCGTCTAATTTCGCTGTTATCAGTTTTTCCACATTCTTCACCACAGTCTTTAACAATTCACTATTTGGTTCTTGAAATATGATATTCAATAGTTTAATTTGTGCTTTAGCTTTACTATTTTATGCTCAGGCATTTTACCTCTATGTTGATTACAAGCCTGTTATTCTTCTGGGCGATTCACTTGTTATTGGTCAGCAAGGTGACATTGCCCAAGGATTTGAGTTAGATGAAAGTACGTTAAAGGCCGAAGGCAAAATTGTTGGCGATACCAAAGATAATTTTTATCTCAAGCTTCACCCTGAAGGTACTGTGCTTACGGGTTATTGGAGTCTTCTGAGTTCTCTGCCTGGTATACTTCCATATCTAGATTACTCGCATGTATTGGGTACATGTGACGACAACATTATTATCGTCCTAGGTAATACAGCAAAAAGGTCATGTGTATCTTTTAAATTTGTGGTGATATACGATGCTGATGATGATGATGAGTGCGAAACGACCACCGAAACGACCACCGAAACTACCACTGAAACGAAGACTACAACGACCACCGGAACCACCACCGAAACCACCACCGAAATCACCACTGTAACCCCCAATGATTGTACTGGAATCATCACCGAAACCACCACCGAAATCACCACCGAAACCGCCACTGTAACCTCCGCTGAATGCTCCGAAACCACCACTGTAACCTCCAGTGGAACCACCACGGAAACCACCACTATAGGTTCCACTGGAGCCGTTGGAACCACGACCGAAACCACCACCGTAACCTCCACTGGAGCAATTGGTACGACAACTCAAACCACCACTGTAACCTACACTGAAGCCATAAAAGGGAGCTACGAAACAACCACTGTAACCATGACTGTAGCCGCTGGAGCCACCAACGAAACTACCTCTGTGACCTCCACTGTAATCACCACTGAAGCCACTAAAACAACCAGTGTGGCCACCGGAGCAACTTTAACCGCCAGTGAAACCACCGTTGTAACCACCACTGAAACTACTGACAAAGAATCTGCTGTCATCTCTTCAACCACAGAGGAAGGTCAACATGGAACTGAAACTGAATACATTACAGCTACCATAACCGAAATGTTGACTACCACAGTTACTGAATGTGATGTAAGTTGCAAGACTTACACCATAGAATATGTTCACACTTATACTACAGTTTGTCAGAGTTCCGTATGTCCTAAGGCACAAACAACCACAGTCACAACAGTACAAGAAGTAACCCCTAATAGCGAGGAAGTAACAACAGTTGGAACTACACTTCCTATCCAATCTCTGTCACAAGAAACACCTGTTCCAGTAGTTGAGACAAGTGAATATACCGGTTCTGGTTCGTCCAAAGCATTGAACGTTGTTATCTCTATGATGGTTGGTTTAACTTCAATAATGTTCTTCTTGTAGAGTTCTCTACATTTTTGGTTTGGCCTTGATTACTATTTCAGTTTTGTTGATTTATATGAAAGTTTGTTATTTTACTATTTGAAATATGATTGTATATTGTTTAAATAACTCTGAAATTTATATTTTATTATCAATTCAGAGCGTCGGTAAAGATCGATGGATGGATGGATTGGTAGAGATGAATAGATGTTTCATGATTGATCCATCAAGAAAAACCGTACATCGATATCTTGAAAATGAACCAAGAGAATTCTTGGTTCGTTAGTGATTACTTAAACTGAACCGTTTATCATTTATATTGCAATAAAGAATGAATGTCATACTTATGACTTATAGCAAGATGCTTCAAACAAACAAATACGAATATCGATATATTGTCATAAGTATGAGCTGGTGTACATATCAATCATTCTAAGGTATATGGTTTATTATTTTATCCAACCAGTAGAATAACGGTCTTGAGTTAATTGTCAATTATTGACCCGGGTTGATTAATTGTGACATCAGCATTTCGCCCAATTCAATCACACTTTAAAAGAGCTCCTTCTCTCTCAAGACCATTTTACACATACTTGCAAGAAGTTGTCTTTGTTCTCAGTTTATTCCTTAATTGGGTTAATTCCAATTCCAATGAAGCTAAATGTTTTTAAACTTTTTGAAACGTTAGATCGCCTTGTTCCAAACTCAACGCTCAATTGGTTGGTTATTGAGTGAATTTAATAAACTATGCATCAACCAGAATTCACAACCCCGGCACAAACAACTTTTTCTACTAACCATACAACCAGACTTGTGATTGCAACCTGGAATATTTGCTCTATTTTTAGTTATTTTTACTTCATTCAACTTCATATCTATCGCAACCATACAACAATTGTTACTTCATATAGCCGCCAAGCGGTGGGTCATGTCTATAATCATATAAATATAGCTCAAGTTTCCTAAGTTGGGTTTGATTTTGTCCACTTTCTTTCCCATAAGCTCTAAAGATTTATCTCCAGCTCTATTTATTTCTTAAAACATGAAATTCAATACATTAATTTGTTCTTTAGGTTTGTTATATTCCGCTAAAGCGTTTACAGTCCTTAATGGGGATGCTCCTGTCCTTATTTTTGATGGGACGCTTGTTGTTGGTGAACAAGGTGACACTGCCCAAGAATTTGTCTTAGATGGAGATAACTTAACATTTGAAGACCAATATGTTGGTGCTACCCCTGACGACCCAGTTGTCAAACATTACGTTGGAGGTGTTCAACTTACCGGTGGTTGGACTCGTGATGAAGAAGGTAACTTAACTTATGGTCAAGACTTGTTTGTTTGTGAAGGCGGAATTATTACCACCGAAAATGGAGAAGGATGTGCACCTGCTACTTTAAAGATCCTTGAAGATGACCCTTCATCTAGTAGTTCAGTAGCAGCTGAAGAAAGTAGTCAGACAGAACCTGAAGCAGAAAGTTCCGAACCAGCAAGTGAGCCCATCCAGGAAAGTTCTGAACCAGAAAGCTCCGAACCAGCAAGTGAGTCAGTCCAGGAAACATCTGAACCAGAAAGTGAAGCAAGTAGCGCTGAAGAAAGCAGTGCAGAGGAGGATTCTAGCGAAACCGCAACTGCAGAAATTACTGATGGAGAATCTGCTGTTACATCAGCGGAGGAAAGTCATCATGAAACTGAAACGGATTTCACTACAGTTACCGTAACTGAAACTGTAACTACTACAGTCACTGCTTGTCCTCTCAATTGTACTACATACACTACAACATATGTTACCACGTATACTACAATTTGTCCAAAACACTTATGTCCTAAAGCAAAGACTACAGAGACTACAGAGACTGCAAAGGCCACTACAGCACAACCAGTAACCTCTCAGACCGGGGAAGTAACAACCGTTCACGTTACACTGACAGTCCAATCTGCATCACAAGGGACACCTGTTCCAGTCGTTGAAACGACTGAATATGTTGGGTCCGGTTCATCCAAAGTCTTGAACGTTGTCATCTCTTTGATGGTTGGTTTAACTTCACTAATGTTCTTCTTGTAGAATTCTCTACATTTTTGGTTAGGCCTTGAATAGTTTTGTTGATTTATATGATAGTTTGTTATTTAATACCCAAATATGATTGTATATTGTTAAAATAAATAAATTATGTTTTCTTATTAATTCAAAGAGTTAGTAAAAGTAGCGTAAAACTATGATCTCACAGAATGTGATACAAGCCACTGTCTAGAGAAAAGTTATCCCGTCGATAAATAGGCATTTTTCAAACTTTTCACCAGTAGTTACTTGGCAAACTATTTCACCAGGTCTAAAACAATGGTGTTGAAGTTCTCCAATTTCAGTTTGGGCTACAGGTTACGATTGATCCTCGGGTTTCCCCCCTTACCTGGCTCTTATACTCTTTTTCATTTTTCTAGTTTTGGTTTCCAAAATGCGTTATATCAACCTTTTTTGAGGAGAAAGTGTAACCTGTAACCCAAATTATCTCATAACATTTACAATTAGAATATTGCCATGGTTATGATTCTCATTGGTAATGAATGACCAAACATTTTGAGATTCTTCTAATAACCGATAAATATTTCGTAGATTACTTGGTAAACTAGGCGTATCTGAAGAAATTGAAGATGGCAAGATGGCGTATAATGGACTTGGTTGGTTGTAAGTAATGATTCATAATTGTAGATGGGGAATATGCGGAAATCCAGTTTACGATATATCCGCTTTTTTCGGATTTATCATGAAAACCAAACTCTAAAAATTTATTTAACTAATGACTCTAATATCTAGTGAATGTCATGGTTAGTGTACTTATCTTACTTGAGTGTAATTGGGCACAATAGTAGGAACGCAAACTCTCAACTATACCTGAGGGATGGAACCAGGTGCCATATTTTTTAAATTGTAAGCCAGTTATTCATACATTTGCAAGAACTTAGTGATAGTACAATTTACGAATACATGTGGTTGAGTGAAGTTTACAACAATTTATTTGTGCATAACCTTATTACTGACATTTTCCAATCATCTATAGGAGCTACATAGTACGTGTGAACGCCGTTAATAGGATTTTGATTCAACTCACCAATTCCACTAAAATTAGAATCTTTGAGTGAGTCGATGTTGATTAATAGAAGCTTTCTTAAAATAAATAGACTATGCACTACTAAATATAAGAAATAATATGTACGTATCTATTTCTTAGCAGCATCTTCTTTCAAAGTAACAATTCTATTCAAAATCAATTTATCATCCTTTGAATCCTTATCCAAACAGAAATAACCTTCTCTTAAAGCTTGGAATCTAACAGTATTAGTCCCCTTCTTTTCCTTGACATTAAATTCGCTACCTGGAATTTCCATATTCAAAGGACTCTTGGATTCAACTTCCTTAAAACTATCTTCGATAACTGCAGTGGTTATGACATGTTCCGAATCGGCATTTATGTCTTTCAAGAATCCATCTGGATGAGCCAGTGGGTTTTCACTATTGAATAATGGATTGTAAATACGAACTTGGTCGATATGTATCGCGGAGGATTTTGGAACCCATTGGATGTAAGTCTTTGGTTTCTTTGGTTTGGTAACTTCATTATCGTAATTAACATGAACACTAACAATCTTACCTTCGGAATCAAATTCGGCAGATTTATAACTGATATTGAATGGGACTTTGATTAATCCGACTGGTTGACCAGGTGCTAATCTGAAATAATCGGAATCGGCAGCTTCAGTACGAATATCGTTAGAATCGATATAAAGCTTATTACCGAATTTGACTTTACGATATCCGAATTTAGATTCGTCCTTACCTGGTTTATATGGGATTTCAATATCCAACTCATAATCTTCAGGTAAATTATCAATAACAACTTCAATTGGGTTTAAAACCATCATTAATCTAGGAGTAGTTTGATCAAGGAAGTTACGAACAGCACTTTCAAATCTGACGATTTGAATATTGGTTGTAGAAGTAGTGACACCCAAAGTGTTAATGAAGGATAAGATTGCTCCTGGTGGAACACCTCTTCTCTTTATACCTTCTAAAGTATATAATCTTGGATCATCCCAACCTCTGACATATTTTTCATCGACTAATTTGGCAATCTTACGTTTAGATAAGACAGTACCGGTTAAATTCAATCTACCATATTCACGTTGTGGTGGACGGTAAACATGAAGAGCATCACATAACCATTCATAAGATTCTCGAGAAAGAATAAATTCAGTGGTACATAATGAGTGTGTAATATTTTCCAAGGAATCGACTAAACAATGAGTGAAATCATACGTTGGGTAAATCTTCCATTTATCCCCAGTACGATGATGAGCAGCGTTCAAGACTCTATAAGCTACCAAATCCCACATTTGTGGAGATGGTGAAGTTAAATCTTGTTTCATTCTAAGAGTAGCTTCACCAGATTTATATTTCCCATCCTTCATGCCAATGAATTCAGTTAGGTTATGCTCAATAGATTGCGCTCTATGAACACATGGTTTTCTTTCCCCACCTAAAGTACCATCTTCTTTCATACCACGATTCGCTTTCACTTGTTCAGGAGTACAGTGACAGACATATGCCTTATCACTTTTGATCAATTTAATAGCTAAATCATATAATTCATCAAAATAGTCTGAAGAGTGGGTAATTTTCCAAGGTTCGTATCCTAACCAATCAATCATATTTTTAATAGAAACGAAATAAACTTCTTCTTCGGCTTCTGGATTAGTATCGTCGTATCTAAGATAACAATGACCACCATGGAATTGAGCATATCCGAAATTAACCATGATAGCTTTTGCATGTCCAATATGTAAAAATCCATTAGGCTCTGGTGGGAAACGAGTGAATACTTTAAGGTTGGTGAATTCATTATGGGCTTTGGTTAATTCAGGATACATTTGTGGTTCTTCACCTGATTTGTGTAAATCTCCAAGGAAACCTTCTGAGAACATAGAACGTTCTGGTTCAATAGTAGTAGCAGTTTCCTTTGCTTTATTGGATGCAGATGCTTTTGGTTTCTTTTCCTTTTTGACAACGTCTCTTTCATCTTTTGGACCTAATTTTTCCAAGAATAAGGCATCAATAGTTGGTTTGAACAAATTTGGAGCTGCCCATTTGAGACTTGGTAATTTCTTAACTTCACCTAACACTTTAGGTAAAATTGAATATCTTTTAGATTCAAGTTCAGTTCCAATCAGTTCAAGATATTTTTCAATTTCGACCTTAACATCACCTTCAGTTAATTCAATACCTACACCGGCAGCTTCATTGAACTTTTCAATAGAGATTTCTTGACCTTCAGTTGATTTCAAATATTTGACAGCTTCCAGGATTTGTAAATTGGTTTTGATACGACCGTCTAAGATACCTTCAGTAATAAGTTTACGATTAGGAATTACAGCACCTTTAGACTCAACAGCTAATTGATGTAAGAGGGCCAATTGTTTATCATTAAATGAGTCAGTGTTTGATTCAACATCAAGAATTTCATATAAAGATTGAGAAACTTTTTTGTTTTTAACGATTTCGGCAGATTTCTTGTCACCTAATCCTACCTTGGTAAATAAGGCTATTAATTCATCTTCAGATGACATGGTGGTCAATTCTTTTTAAGTCTAAGCTATCAATTGGGGGTGCGTTTGTATACGTGTACCTGTCAAACTGAGGGTGACCTCCTTAATCTTTATGAGTCTTAATTTGATGAGTGTTAAATTTTTTTCGTTGTTTTTTTGTTGTTGCCGTTTGAAAAAAAAAAAAAAAATATTCACCATCGAGCGCTACCAAGCAAATAGGAATGTCGTACGTAAAATGTCGCATTGGTACTTCAATGAATCGTCTTTAAGCCATTTGGAAATTCCCCAAAGGGATCCTTGTATCCTACTCCAATTTAGGACAATGGGATTCTAGTGAAATTGTATGTAGATAACTTATCATACCAAGTCCCCTTTCTCGAGGCTAATATTCTCAGCTTGTTCTGCTTCATACTCACAATTTTCATCGTCTCTTCGATCAAAACTAAATACTCAAGCACATCTATCACTTTCAACCTCACATTGAATCTACCCCACATAGGCAAATACTCAACCATTCCATAGACAGATAGTCGATTACATCAATTAAAGCTACTCTAGGTTTATCAGACAATCGGTGGTACGTAAAATGGAGGTTCCAACTTGAACTCTTCAACTCTCCTTTGAAAGATAGCATATTCGACCAATCGTATTTCCTTCCATTTTGCAATCTCCTCATTATGTGACGTAAATTCATCCGTACTGGGAATGAACTTTCGTTTCTCTTCGTCGGATAACTTGTTCCATTCGTTTTGAATAAGCTTGATAGCTTCCATCCCATCAGCAAAGGATTTAAGTTCGGTTCTAAGAACAAAAGGCAAAGCAAACTTTGATATTCCTACTTGTGGTCGTTTTGGACGGGGAGTAAATATATCATAAAGCTTCTTGAATCTTTGATTGTTGGTTTTCCAATACTTCATCTCGTCTTCTGTAATCTTTGAATACCCTTGGAGCTTAAACAATGCATCACCATTTTATACCTCACATAAAATGCAGGAAGACGCATAGGTATTGGACTCCTTGGGCGAAACACATTTTTCTCTAATTCTAATGCCAGCTTCATCCCATGGGGAATAGGTTTACCGCTCTTCTTAGCTAATGCCATGTGTCTTTGAGTCTTGGGAATGTGACTTAGGTCCTTGATCTTGTGTTTTTTCGCATATCTTTTAGCAATTGCGTCTGGACGACGTTCTTTTAACTTTCTCACCCTTTCTTCGATGTTAGGGGTGGAAGCCTTGGATACACTTGTAAAGCATCGCAATGAGATGCTATTAGCAGTAAAGGGTCTAATATAATATTGCAACATAGAAATTCTAAGCATATAAGTTTTAATCTTACTTAAAGTAAAATTGACCGTACGTGAGTACACGAGGTTTGGTGGGTATGGTTATATTTGTTTATTCTTAACAAGTACTCGCTACCATGTGGTCAAATAAATGATACCATTTACCAACATTAATTAACTCTTATATTCAAGCAAGACGTTGAATGTTTCGATGTGTAGTAGCACGATTCAATTATCTTACAAATCTTCTGTAAGAGATAAGGCAGAAATTCTACATAAATCATTTGATTACTTTAAAGAAATGTTGAAATGAATGTTGCCCTATACAAGAACTCTGTTGGAGAAGATCTAGTCTGTCAGTAGCTTACAAATAGGCGAATATATATCCTACATTGCTGGCAAGTTTACTCTGTTTGATTAATGTGGTGAAATCTAGCAAAGAAGATTTCGGAAGGTTCGGGAACCAACGTGTATTTAAATCTACCTAGTTGTCTATATGAGTTGTTATGTATGAGACTAACATCTGACTCTTAAGATATTGATTCTGACACGTATAAACTAGAGTATGGTTGTGAATTCACAGGTCAGTTCTAGTCTTGGGCTATGCTATCCTTAGGGTATACCATTTCGTTCCCAGACCTTCCAATTTCTACGTGTGATGTCACACATATAAACGATTCCTATAGTCAATTCATACTCTTAACTAAATTGTTTTGCCATCAACTAAAACATCCAGTCAAGGTTGTTCCTAAAAAAACCTTATATTATAACACAGTTCTAAAATATATTTGGTCTATTTATTCAATGAATCTTTCGGATATGCAGACATCTCAAACTCCTCAACTACTCTATTACTCGATCCCATCTGTCCCAATTCCTGTTGATCTAACATATTCTCAAAAAAAGTCGTCCTTAATTCTTGCCATCTGGTACTATACGTCGACAAGGTCACCAACAACACTCCACTCAACACCTGTAAACACCACCAAAGTAAACTAGAGGGGAATTTTGAAGTATAGGTCCAAACCACAATAAGATTTATTATATGGACGGTTATGGCGAAATCCCAGGCAAGTTTGGATCTACCAACGATGATGGTAACGAAAAGCACACATAACAAGGAATCAAACAACCAAAGAATGAATAATGTTAGCCCCATGGCATTGTCCAGGGATATTAATTCCCACAGGAATATCCAGTTTAGTTTGAAATCGTATCCATTTAGCAGACTGACTAAATAGAATATTATTATTGCTGTTAAGTAGTAAAAACATTGTAGGATGATGATTTGTATTAGTAATTTGCGTGGATTATTGAAATCGTTTGATTCGCTGTATCCATTAACTAATTTTGTATATCCATTCGATAGAAATGACGGCATACCTCCTACTCTTATCTCCATATGTAACTATAATCTATATAATAGTAAATCTGTTATGATTTAATCGTTTCTATTAAATTTCATGCTACTCAATTACTTGACTTTAATATACAGAGAGAGAGAGAGAGAGAGGCACTGGCACGGAAAGTGTGTTGTCTTTTTGTTAGTAGTGTACCAATCCAAAAAAAACATACGTATCACGTGACTTATAAACTCAATTTGCTAAAACCTGTTTACTTTCTTTTACCTTTCCCCTTCCCCTTAGCTTTTGGATTCTTCTTTTGGTCAGTCATTCTATCAGTCTTTGTTTTCTTATAAGATCTACCAGGAGCTTCTTTCTTTACTTCTAAAGCTTTTCTCTTTTTTGAATTAACTTTCTTACCATGTTTAGTCAATTGACCCATAACTTCAGTTTGATTAGCTTTCTTACTTTTATCATCAAACCAAGTTCTCTTTGGACGTCCTTTAATTTCCTTTTCATATTTAATCAAATTATTAGCCTTATTCAATTCCATTTCGGCACTCAAGAGCTCCTTTTCGGATTTCTCCTCTGCCAAAACTTCTTCAATTACTTCCAGTTTAGATTCAACAATCTTATTCAATTCTTCAACTTCTTTCCAATCAACATTTCTTGAAACTGCTTTACCACCATTTTCAGATTCTTGAATTGATTTAATTGCCGATTTCACAATTGCACGATCTTGAGTTGATTCACCAACAAATGAAACAGATGTACCTTGTCTACCTGCACGAGCAGTTCTACCAACTCTATGTAAATAAATCTCGAATGTCTTTGGCATATCATAATTGACCACAATTTCAATCTTGGGGATATCTAACCCTCTAGCGGCAAGATCAGTACAGATCAATATTGGAACGGTTAAGTTTTTGAAATCATTAACATTTTGCAATCTCTGTTCTTGTGTAAGAGAACCATGCAATTCTGATACTTTCAAACCAAGAAGTCCTAGAATGATACGTAACTTATGTGCTTGTTCTTTTCTGGCCACGAAAACAACAATACGGTTTTGATGAGTAGGATCCATTTTATTGAGTAAAGCAAATAAAAGGGCTGGTTTGAAGGTATCTCTTTTTCTTATTCTAACAAATTCTTGAACCAATTTATTAGCGGCAGTCTTTGGGGGATCAATCATAATTCTAACTGGACGTTGTAAAGATAATTGAATCAAATCTTGAATTTTAGTGTTCATAGTAGCGGAAAATAAAAGAGTTTGTCGTTTATGTTTTGGAATCAATGATAATATTTCAGTTAATTCAGTTTGGAAACCTTCATCCAACATTCTATCAGCTTCATCAATAACCAAAACTTCCAAACTATCAATCGAGAATGATGGTGAGTTTCTAATATGATCAATCAATCTACCTGGTGTAGCAATCACAATATCAGGACGTGATTTTAATTGCTGTTCTTGTTGACGAAGGTTTAACCCCCCAACAGCAAGACCGAAATCAAGGTTATTTACAAATTGACCAATCTTCTTCCCAACATCACAGACTTGAATTGCCAATTCTCTGGTTGGTGTAAGGACAATAACTCTAGTACTGGCGACTTTTGAGGGTTTATATAATAATCTTTCAATGATTGGAATCATGAATGCTGCAGTCTTACCACTACCAGTTTGGGCACCCGCAACAATATCTTTACCCAATAATGCGATTGAGATGGCAGCAGATTGAATAGGGGATGGCTTAGTATATCCTAATTGTGCAAGACCTTTGAGCACGGGACGAGATAATTGAAGAGTTTGAAAAGTAGTATGGGTTTGCTTAGTTGAGGTCTTAGATTCTTCATCATCGGCATAGAATTGTGCGATGGCTTCAGCTGAATCTTCTTCTTGTTCTTCTTCGATATCTGAGCCTGGATGTTCGGCATCCATGTCTCCTTCGACTGCTTCATCGTCATCGGACCCTTCTTCTTCGGATTGATCTTCCTTTTCGGATTCTTCCTCTTCTTCGTCATCTTCTTCTTCATCTTGTTCAGTTGCACCCATTCCAAACCCATCAAGTGCTAATTCTTCTTCATCTTCATCATTCTCATCCTCAGCTTGTTCTTCTTCTTCTTCTTCTTCTTCTTCTTCTTCTTCAGCCTTTTCTTCTTGCTTAACACTCACCAAACCACTTAACCCACCTTTTCTTCTCAAGATCCCATCCAAATCAACATCTTTACTTCCAGATGTTACACCGTTTTCCTTATTTTTCTTATCTACTCCAAAATCCCACCCAGCAAAATCAGAAACAGTTTGATCATATCCTTCCATCACAAAGTTGAAATCAGGATTTATGTGATCATTGTCTTCTTCTTGTTCTTCTCCTGGTTGTTGATCTTTAAGTTCCTTTTTGTTTGCCTTTTTTGATTTCTTCAATTTTTTTGGAGTAGGAGCAACTTCTTGTGCTTCATCTTCATCAGAGGATAATGGAGGAAGTTGGTCTTCTTCTATATCACTATCTATCGTGAGGATTAAATCTTCCTTAGCCATTTGTGTACAAGTCTAGTTCTTCTATGTTCTTTGAACTATAAGATAATTTCGCAGTGATTAAAGAGATGAGCATCGTAATGTTTTTTTTTCTCATAGTTAACATCCATTCATTCACACTCATACAAAAACATCTTTTATTTATTTTGTTGTTTGCTTGTTAAAAAAATAATTTATTCTTGTTTTGTTTGTTAATTAGCAAAGTAAATGAAAATAATAATAATAATAATATTATATAAATTAAATTATATCTATCCACCCTACTTCAAATTTCAGGGTACAGGATACAAAGATGGTCATTCCTTCCTTTGATGAATAATGTACGTTAGGAGTGACAGGAAGATATTTTATTGGTTCCCCCCTCCCTCCTCCTCTGTCCAGGATTGAATATAATAACTCATTATCTGGATTTATGCTTATCTCTTTTATTTGACCCAAAGGAAGTTTTGTTAACCCTTTTTTTAACCTTTCACAACCTTACCAAAAGATGGCGTACTTTTTACTTTGGTTAACATTTCTACTACTGACATTCCAGTCATTTTCAAATGCTATTACCGTGAACGAGCTTCTAGTTATTAGAGGAACTCCACAGAATGCTCAGACCTATGAAATTTACGATACTTTATCCCTCGTTGATGTTAGTGATGCAAATTTTCTCATCATAATCGTTAACCCACCATTGGGTCAGTTTTTTTATACAACTACTTTCGATTCTATCCCTCTTAGTTTTTACCTAAACTCATTTCAGAATTATGGAACTACAATCATAAACACATTGAGTACGAGGGCGTCACAATATTTTTCACTTATCTCTGTGTCAAACTATAACCAACTTTTTTTCAAATTATCACCAGACTCGAATCCTGAGATTGTGTTTTTGAGACTTCAGAATTTTGGGGATATTAGTATTGATGCCTCATATGGAGGGGACGCTAGTGCTATAGTTCGAAACACCTTCAAAAATGATGGGGTAATTTGCGTAGTTTATGCAACTTTCACTCTACTGACAGTCGATCAAGGGAATGGGTGTTTTGTCTTGGGACTAAGCTCAGATTTGATTCTAAATGCAGAATTCATTGGATCTTCTATTTGTTTCAGGGAAGATGACGCGATGATTATAGTGGAAATGCCACTTTCGAATCCCATTACATTAGCCGGTTTTGGACTTCACAATGTTATTCGAATATTGACTCAAGGAACAACTAATCCTGTGCTTACCTATGACGATACTACAGTTACAATTACCCTTAGTAATGGTTCTGCGTATCATTTTAATATTGGTTCCGGTTATTCTGAAGATATCTTTGAACTTACCGAAACAGAAAACTATGTCGAGTTGACTCACTACCTCTTGCCTCCTCAAAGTAATCAATGTACATGTCAATGTGCTTTACAACCATGGCCAGATGTACCTGGTACTACGGCTGAAGCTTTAACCCAAACTACTAATGGTGTTACAAATACAGTTCTAATAACTACAGTTGGTGAAAAATGGACTACGCTTACCTTAGAACCTACATCATCATCCGAATCCGAAAGCTCTACCGAAACTACATCATCGGAAGAATCATCCACTGAGTCTACATCAGCACAACAATCATCCACTGAGTCTACAACATCTGAGGAAACATCCAATGAGTCTACAACATCTGAAGCGTCATCCACTGAATCTACTACCGAAACCACACCAGTGACTTCTCCAGAGTCCAGTCCAACCACACCTGAGACATCGCCAGAGTCCAGTCCAACCACACCTGAGACATCGCCAGAATCCACTACAGAAATTTCTTCGGAATCAACACCAGAAACCAGCCCAACTTCACCAGAAACCACTCCAGAGTCCACGCCTGAGACAACGTCAGAGACTACCTCTCAAACAATATCAGAAACTGCACCAGAAACTAGTCCAACCACACCAGCAACTACAACAGAGGCCACACATGAGACCACGCCAGAAACGAGCCCAACCTCCCACGAAACCACAACAGAGACTAGTGCAACAACATCACAAACCAGCCCAACTACACCAGAAACTACTTCGGAAACACCAACAACTAGTCCATTTCCTAGTCCTGAATCAACAACTACCACAACCGATACCACAACTACGTTGATTACTGAAACTACCACCGACGTTACAACGATAATTACTGAAACAACAGTGACCGAGATTACTACTGAAATTACTATAACAGTTCCAACTACAATCACCACTGTCACTACTGTTGTAACCGATACTACAATCACCACTCCTATTACTACCACGTCTGGTACAATAACTTTAACCACTGAAACTGTGACTGTTGTTCCTACAGTTACCACTGCTACTGTTACTATTACCTCAGATGATCCTGTCCCTGCAGTTACCGTCACAGAAGTTCCAACTACCTTGGTTACTGAAGTCACTATAACACAGACCAACACTCCACCAGCACCAACACCTACCATTCTTACCACTACTATCAATGGTACAGTAACTGTTGTTACGGCGACTGAAACCCCTCCACCACCTACTCCATCACAACCAACTCCTACAGTCATTACCACAACTATCAATGGTACTGTTACAGTAGTAACATTGACCCCCAATGCTACAGCTCCAGCCCCACCTCCAACTACGCCACCACCTGCCCCTCAAACGATCCCAGATGTAACTGTACTTACAACCACCAGAGATGGGGCAACTGTGACTCTTACTTATACGATTCCTAGCCTCCAGTTAACAACTGAGACCATCACCGTTGATAATGTTGTGTCAACAGTTACAAGATTAATTGCAGATGGTACAATAACCCAGGGTGTCAATGGAGGAAGATTGACTACTGTTACTGAGACAATCGATGGTACAGTTATTGTTCTAACCGGTACAGTATATGACAAAGTTCCCGATACTCTCACTACTCCTCCATTTCCAACAGAGCTCAGTACTATTGTTACAATTACAGTTGATGGAGTTGTAACTGTGGCCACAGAATACTACGTACTAAGTCCTCCTCCTGCAAGAACTGTAACCAATAGAGTGATCTTCACCGATGAAAACGGTCAATTAACCACAAGTGTGACAACGTTCACATACAAATTTAATCTAGAAACGGCTCCAGAATTTGAGTCCGCCTCAACTCCAATAACTGGAACAGGTGCAGAGGAAGCAGCTGCCACTGGAACATCAACGACCGTTGCTGAATCACCAGGTACTGCGCAAACATCGGTTCCAACTACCGTTGCCACTGTTTCTCTAGCTGAAGGATCTGGTACTAGAAATATTGCTGCTTCATCGTGGCAATTAATGGCGGTAATGTTACTCTATTCCATCATAGGTTGAGTTTGATACCAACTTTATGCGAAATTCAACCTTAACTTTTATGTGATTTGGTTTTTAAGATTGATTTTATTGTACTTTCCTACAGAAATTGTTTTAACAGATGTAGATGAGTTTATAAGTAATGAAATATTCGATTCCTTGTTTTCATCTTGTTATGTAATTCTCAAGGCATTTTGAGGTTGTGGTGACATTGTCCCATCACGTATAAATTATATGTCATTGCAAGAAAGTAATCTTAACCCCACCGCAATTAGATCTTGTAGGGAAGATTCTACATCACAACAGCCGCCATTTACTATACAAGAAATGACAGTGATATAGAGGAATCTCTCCAAAAAAAAGCGGGTGGCCTTGTATGTATTTAAAGTAGCATCTGTGAAACAATTCCCAAAAAAAAACTTATGATTCAACATTTCTGTTTAACTTCTTTATTCGAAGAAATTTTGCATTTATTTTTCATTAATATTAAGTTTTTGTTTTGCAGCAATCTTAAAAAATTAACCAAAATTTCATCACAAAATGAAATTTGTCAGTTCCAAGTACTTGCCCCTCCCACCACTTCCACTTTGGGTCACCATTCATAATCCATCAAACACAATCAAAACAATTATTGTTACTGAAAAAATAATTCTGTTTTCCTTGTAAGAGGGAGAGAAGGGGTTGGGTCGTACAATATTTCATCATTCACAATGCTCAATATATCTCCGCTCTCTTATAAAACCACCAAGTTTCAAATAAACAGGAAAATCGATTAGCCACCCATTTTTTCGGCTTTATTGCAAATTATCCGACAGATGATTATTACAAAAGTCTTTAATTTGTTACAACTATTTACCTTTTTAAAATCTTTAGCTGCTTTGGATATTGCCGGTCAAGTTATTCAAAGAGGAGGTGATGTGAGTGAATTAACTGTTGACTTGAATTCAGGGTATTGGTCTCTCGTGGATGTCCCCAATGTTGATATAAATCTATTAACAAATAATGCTGAATTCTACTATACGATCACATTCCCTTCCGTCCATGTCAATTTTGCAATAGCATTACTTCGCAACTATGGAAATTTTCTTATTGATACACATACTACAAATAGCTTTGGAAACATTGACTTTGGATCCGTTGTAAATGAGGCCCATCTCCAAATTTTTACAAGAGGAAACAACCATGCATTGGTAACTTTCGATCTGCTTTACAATGCAAATAGTTTATATCACCGATCAGGTGGCTATTACGATATTTTGATTGTAAGCAATCTTTATAATCCTGGTGTAATTTGTATCGACCAAGTTAGGTTCCTCATTCAGGATGTCAGTGGCGGGCCAGGATGTATAGTTCTCCGAAGGTCCTTTTTTGAATTTGACAGTCCAGGACTGAATTTGGATTCCGTTGTTTGTTTCAGTGGATGTTATAGCCGAGACGATTGTTTGGTTTCGGTGAAGAATCCCACCTCTAACATAATTACCGTAGCTTCTTTTGGAGGAAGAGGAGTAATTAGAGCTTACGTTGCTCAAGATCCTTATCTTTCAACTTACGCATACCTGTCTAACCGATACCTCAGAATTTATGGTCAAGGAGGTGACATATTTGAATTTGATATTGGTCCAGGATTCCAGGTCGAGTATTTCCACCGTATTGTCGGGTCAAATTATGTCGAGATTTACTATGATAACTACGAAGGAAATCCCTGTCCTTGTGGATGTAGCTTCCAATTGCCTGATGTTCCTGGAACCACACCTTATATTACAACCTCGACTGAAGAAGCGGGACCCACTATTGAACTTATAATCACAACCAGTGCTGGTCAATGGACCACTATAACTAGTACCTTTGAACTTACTTCAACGCCTGAATCAGAAACCTCTGCCGAAACTACATCATCTGAAAAATCATCCGCCGAGTCTACAACAACATCTGAAGAGTCCAACACAACATCTACAACCTCTGAAGAAATCTCGACGGAATCTACGACATCTGAAGAATCATCGACTGAATCTACAACATCTGAACAATCCTCAACTGAATCAACTGCTTCGGAACCAATTTCAGAATCCACTCCAGAATCAACCCCAGACACCAGCTCAGAAACTACATTGGAGTCAACTCCAGAGACCACATCTGAGACATCTCCAGAGACTACGTCTGAAACTACTTCCGAAACCGCTTCAGAATCAACACTAGAAACCAACCCAAGCTCGCCAGAAACAACACCAGAAGCCACACCCGCGACCACATCTGAGTCAGCATCAGAAACTACTTCTGAAACAATATCAGAAACTACACCGGGAACTGGCTCAAGTACCACGCAGGAGACATCACCAGAGCCTAGTTCAACAGCCCCTGAAACCACATCAGAACCTACCTCACAAACCAGCCCAACTACACCAGAGACTACTTCGGAAACACCGACAGCTAGTCCATCTCCTAGCCCGGAAACAACAAGTACCACAACTGGTACAACAACTACACTCATTACTAAAACTACCACAGACATTACTACTGTAGTTACTGAGACAACAGTGACCGAAGTTACTATTGAAATTTCTATAACAACTCCAACTACAATCACCACTATGACTACTATTGTGACCGATACGACAATCACCACACCTATTACTATCACGACTGGTATAATATCTTTAACCACTGAAACTGTGACATTTGTACCTACTGTTATTACCGCTACTGTTACTGTTACCTCAGTTCCAACAGTAACTGTCACGGAACTTCCAACAACGTTGGTTACTGAAATCACCATCACACAGACCATTACTCCGCCAGCACCAACACCTACTATTGTTACAACTACTATTAATGACACAGTAACTGTTGTAACCCCTACTGAAACTCCACAATCTACAACTCCACCTCCACCAGTTACAACTCCACCTCCACCAGTTACAACACCACCTCCAACAACTGGTGAAACAGTTAGAACAACCACCATTGACGGTACGTTGACAACTATCACTGTTCCAGTAATTGGTGGCGATACTCATACCGCAGAAGTGAGAACAGTAACCACATCACTTTTGGGAACGTTGAGGACTTTCACTCTACCCGTGGTATACGATGACGTTCTCGCTATTGTTACTCAAACCACAACGATTGATGGTGATCCTACAACTGTTACTATAGCGATATTCGACAGAACTGTCACACTGACCATAAGTGATCCTGGTGTAATTTCAAAGGTCACATTAACAATCGACGGAACACTTACTACTAGTACGATCATTCCTTCTCCAACAGACATTGGTTCAGAAATAATTACTCTTGTGACGTTGATTCTGGATGGTCACACAACCACGCTTATGGGTGTTGTTGTTCTTCCAGACACTGAATATCGTCATGGAATTATAACTACTACAGACAGTGACGGACAAACTATTACTACTGCAGTTGATCTTACTGGTTTCCCTGAAATAACGGAAGCTGTTGATACATTGCCACTTTTCCCACATGTTCCTGGGTTGCCTGAAACTGAAGTGGAAACTTCCACGGGTGCTACATCTCCTGTGAGTCCTGTTACTACTGTTGTGGTCAGTCCTACAGTTGCTCCTGTAGAGGGTTTGGCTAATACCATTCACCACGTTTCTATCTTGAAGCTCATATTTACCACAGTTGCCTTACATCTTGTTATTTGAGCAAACTCATTGGTTCTATGATGACGTTTGTAGCCGGTATTTATAAGCATCATGTTTATTAATTTTCTTTGTGTTTTGTACATAGGAGACCCAATTTTCATTCAATTATTGCAGAATGATGTGTGATGGGTGTTGGTCTTTCAGCAGACACATTAATTGGCCTACATATCCAGTAAAGTCTTAAGATTCCGTTGATGCGTGGAATCAAAGTACGTCTTTGTACTTTTAGATTACCTAGTACTTTGAATGGTCTTAACAAAGAGAGTGATAAGGCAGGATGCTTTTTTTTTGCAACCACATTCAATGCCAACAACGGTTCAATCACGTGACCAAATTGTTAGCGAAAACCTTCCACATTAGGAAGTAACTTATTGCTTGATAGCAACTATGGTTAATCAGCAATCAGATTGACCATTACTTGAACCGTAGAATCTTGGGTAAACTGATAAGTATATAGAAATTTTTATTCAATTAAAAATTCAAACAATCTATTTATAAAATAAAACAACTAAAGGAAAAGGGTAAGGAGAGAAGAAAGAGTCTAATTATTATAGAAAGGTGGGAATGTCTTTTTCATGCTTAAATCATGGGAAATCAAGAATGTTTATAAATTTTGCTAGAACTAAACAACATCTCTATAAGCAAAATCCTTAGTTATATTGCACAATTCGTCCAAATCATACAATTGATCTTCTTCACTATCATATTCGTCTGAATTGGCCACGGCAGCACCAACAGCAGCAGCAACTTGTTGATCTTCGTCCAAGTCACTTCCATCTTCATGCTCTAATTCCAACATTTGAGTTCTTCTTCTAATATCGACCAACCAATCGATTTGCTTCGCGGTTTCAGTAGATAAATGTTCAGCTTTAACCTTTCCCATTAACATCTTTAACCCATCTAACCAGACATATTTATTAACTTCAGAGTCGGTATAAAAGGATAAGATTGGTTTATTGTTGTTCCCCACAAGTGAAATTCTTTCATAAGAAATTGTACCCTTGATACTAATCAATTTGGAAGATTTTCGTTTTTCAGCTTCACCAATAAAGTCACCGACTCTTGCAGATTTCAAATCTTTAATATCGGCAATTCTAATTCCTCTATCTTCCATTTCTTCAAATGTAGGGTTTGAATCTGGTTTGGACATGAATTCTTTATAGTAAACGTATTGACGATTAGGTGAAAGGATAAGGAAATAGTATTTTGACATTGATCCAGTTTGACGCTTAGTCTCCTTCACACGGAAAATCAGTTCACCATAGCTGTCGGTATATACCCAAGAACCTTTTAATAACTGAACAACACGTTGTTCGGAAACAAGATCTAAGACTTCTTTATTTAAGTTTCTATTGAAAGTTACAAACTTTCTTTGCCACCTATCAGTTTGCTTTGTATATATTTTCAGGACTTGATGTTGCCTCATACCTTCTGACAGTTTGGTGGTAATATCAAGACATTCTTCAATTGATTGCATTGTGCTTCCATGGATCGTAGTTGATGCAAGTTGGGATTCAAGGGAATCTAAATCTGAATGTAATAAATGGAAGATTCTATCTATATCGCAAGTATTTTCCAATTCTGCATGGGTGTCTTGCCATAAGATCAAACAGTTATTCATGGTATAATAAATCATTACTTCCCAAGATAAGATTGATTTGTAAATGTTTGGATATGTGTCGTGATCTTGAATAACTTCTAACCACATAATGTTAGCTTTGCTCAAAAACAAATATAATGGGAAACATCTTCGATGTTCACTCAACATTAATTCTTCATGGAAACGCTTCTTGAATGTAATATTTGGATCTTTTAAGAAAGTTTCCAAGTTCATTGCTAATAACACAGAGAAATTTTCCACAATAAATTCTTTGGGGAAATCAGTAAATCCAGATTGAATGAATTCTTCTGTAGTTGCAGGTGTACCATATTCATTAAGGGAGACTTGTAATATATCAAATAAGGTATTGAGTAATCTTTCATGGGTTGGTTGAGATAAATCAAACGGCATTTTCAGTAAATATAACGTAATATTATAATAGCTAACTTTCAAATTTTCAACCGCAACAAGAATAGCTTGATCATCAGTTTCAAATAATAAGCTGTTGACCATATTGAAGAAATTTGCGGTTTTCAACTTGGCCAAAATGGTGATAATCCCACTATAATTAAATTTCAATGCCTTATTGATTAAATCATGAACCAATTTGATAGTTGATAATGTAACTTTATAATCGGGAGAGTATACTTTAATGGCAATGATATCCAATACTTCTAAATATTCAATTAATGAAGTATAAATCGGTAAGTATTTGTTCAAGTTTTCATCAGATTTTTCATAAACAGTTCCACTAATGGCAAATACCATAATCTTCAAAATGGCCTTATACGTTTCAATTGACATATTAACACTTATGATCGACAATAAGGTCTTAAATAAATCTCCATCTAAGATATCCATAAATTGATTTGACGCAGCATCAGTACCAATAATACAGTCTAACAATTTGGCCATAACCACAATAGAATTGACTTTCTCTTGTTTGTCCTTTCCCATTATATTAGTCTTAAGTGTAGTGGCATAGCCCAAAGCTGTTGGAGTGGCGAGCTTTGTCTTTGATGTTGAGTATTTACTCAATATTTCGTTAAGTTTATGATTAATCGTCCTTGACGAGTCCATTTTTGAGCTATTTGTACTGTATGTATGTATGTATGTATGTATGTATGTATGTGTATTAATGTAAGGGGGGTATGGGTATAAGGGATACAAGGGTAGTATAAGAACTAACTAACTAAATTGATAGAATCTAACTAGCAATAAAAGAATGAGTGTACGATTATAAGTTTATATCGTTAAAGAAAGATTTTAAGAATATTTATTGAAATTACTTGGAAATCTTCGATTGATCTGTGAGTGTGGAAGAAAAAAAAAAAAAAAATTTCCATCACCAATTTTGTGTTTCAAAAATGCAACTATTAAAAAATAAACTTAATTTTTTTAATTTAACACATAAAAAATATTGCTATCACTGTAGAAACCACATTAAAAATTTTATTTTTTTCTTCTAAAGTAAGGGACAATTTTGACGAGGGCAAAAAAATACTCGAATCAGAGTAGGTCGATTAATTGTGATCTAACCAAAGGTCCCTTTATAATGCACTGAATGTAGTCTCTTGCATATACAGTGTATTCTATACTTCAAGAATATAATGCTGGATTTATGATGGTAACCAAAGTATTATGTATATAAATAGCATAGTTCACTTTCCATCTATAAATAATATGATATAATGGAAAAACCTATCTAGCACTTAGTGAACTACTAAATTGAGATTAAAACTATTGTTAGTCTAATCTACATTAAACTCTATCTTTCACTCAGGCAAACTCAGGTGAGATAGTTGGTTAATGGGATCGTATTCCGGCAAGTGTTGCCTATGTTTTTTTTTGTACTTTAATATCCTTTCCTTTCTAGTCCTGAACATAATAGGGGGAGAGGTGTGGGTGTGTGCATTTTGTACTATGTTTATTTAGTGCCATATCAATAGTTGACTATTGGCACATAGAAATTTTCTAATTCTATTTCTCCATTCTGATCATACTATAATTTGAAACTTCATTGTCATGGTCATCACCTGAAACCCAACATTTAACGATATTCTCAATACTCAAATATTTCATCGTTTATCTTCACTTTTACTTGTTTCGAAACAAATGGCTAAATGATGTTCCATTATGAAACCTCTTATTGTGTCATATCTCTAATATTCCCGCATTCACGTTTAACACTTTCTACGTCTTCGTTCTTCGATCGTAAAAACTCTCTGGATTCGTCTTCTCGTCTAATTTTAATAAGAAATTCTTTCTAAAGGATGATACAACTTCCCCCCTCCGTCCCGACAACACACTATGCGATTACTACTTTCTTTTTAGTTGCAAACAATAAAATACAATGAATTTTAAAAACTAAAACTCTACATAAATACAAATATAAAAACTAAAACTAAACACTAACATGGCTAACAGTGGGAAGAAAAGGATCTTCTTCAACCTCAAAACCGCCACCGATCCCATTATTTGTTCAGCAAACGGATGACTTCCTTTCTCTATCTTCATCTACTTCTTCCGGAATCTCTTCCATAGTCAGATATGTCAAGCCAGTAACAGCTTGAGCTTTGGTATTTGAACTAGCCATCAATTGCTTAATTGGGCTTTCATTCTCATGTAAATCAGTCAAAGCAAAATTTTTTGGGGATTTAACTAATGACCCATCACTATTATAATCCACACCTGCTTGTAACAACATTTCTTGCTGACGTCTTAAATCTTTCAATTGGGCACGTTCTACGTATTCACATAACGATTTTGAAGATTGATAGGATGCTATCACCTTTGAAACATCTTTCATGTTTGTAAACAATTTCTTGATTTCCTTCTTGACTATTCTGGTAAAATCGTCCTCAGTTGTTGGCCTTTCTCCATCTTCTTCATCGGTAGTTTGACCCCCTTCAATAACGGTACCATCACTATCATCTGTCCTATCTTCATCCTCTAAATCGAAACGTAATTGTAAGCCAAAGGCAAGAACAATAACATAATCCTTATACTTTCCAAGTTCTAATTTATAATCCTTAATCTTCAGGTCAAAATTATGTAATACCTTAACATAATTAGAACAATTATATTTACTCCTAGGTAAATTGCTAACAAATCTCAGTCGTGATTGAAGGAAATCCTTATATAATTTTCTTAAATGATTATAGTATTTCAAAGTCTTGACAAATTGTTTCATCATACCAACATGCATAACATTATCATCACCATTCACGATATAATTCGAAAGATACACTCCTTTAATCAACGGATCCCACTTGGCTATATGCTTATCTTTCTTAAACGAATCGCGATGTGCAATTAACATATCAATATTATTCCAACCATATTCGATCGATGACACCGTTTCTTCCAATGTGGGTATAGCAGTAATCTTAGCAGCCCAGAAATTACAAGCATTGACATATTCGAGAGCGATTTCTTCAGTTCCTGCCTCAAATATAAACTTCTTGGCTGGTTTTTTCGATGTCTGGGGGAATCGTAATACCCAAGTAGGTTTGTTGGATGCAACAAATCTTTCTAGTTGAGCATGTGTCGAACATAAATTGTATGTACCTACCTTTGCAGCGTTTTTCAACCAATTACCGTCACCTACATTATCATGATCGTCATCTTCTTCCATGTTACTATGGTTGTTGTGGTGAGTGATACCAAATTTTCGTTTGGATTTCTGTTTTTGTTGTTGCTTTTTCACGATTTTGGGGTCGAATGTATATAATGAAAGAACACCCTTGGACACCACTACAAAGTTTTCAGTGAATTTGTTGACTAAATGATGAGTACTTGACTGATGTGTTCCCACAGTATCCCCACCTGATTCATTATTGGCTGATCCATTATGTCCATGTTTCCTCTTAAAGAATGAAAAAAATCTTCCCAGGGAATGAGTACCACTACCTACCAGAAGTTGATCATTCTGTTCTGAACTATTGGTTGCTATAGCCGATTCATCCTGCAAATCATTGTTCATAATCTTCAAACGCAACAAACCTTCTTTCAAATATGGACTTCCTCTCAATTCCAAACATAAATCATAATCATCCTGGTAATTCCTCACTTGGAACTCATCTAACATAAGTGATTTGCTTTCTCCTCCAATAATATCGGCAGCGGCACCAATATCATAAGATATACTCTCACTATCGAATGTGAGTTCGGATATCATATCTTCAAATTGTGAAAAGTTGGAATCACGCGACATGAGCGAAATACGGGAACCTTGATGATGTAATTGCAGAAGGCGTTCTTGTGCCGCAATAGCAGCAGCACTCTTTTGTCCATTATTCCCATTCGCATTGCCATTCCATACTTGATCCAACGAAACCCTAGCACGGATCTGATTCTGGTTCTGGTTATTCGAAAGAAGCGATGCAGTTGCTGATTTGTTCATACGGCGTGACTGACCATTATCACTAGCTAATACACGTGCTAATCCGACCCTTGTATCTTGTCGTTGAGAATTTGAGGTTGTGGAGGTATTGGTTTGCGTTTTGAAGATGTGGTGGTCATGAGTATCTGTAGACCAGAGTGATGTTGATGATGAATTTTGTCTTGTTAATTCGAGATCATACTGTTGTTCTTGCGAATTTGTTCTAGTTGTGTTGGAAGGAGGAAGATTGGATGAAGCCTGAGTAGTTGTGTTGTTCGCATTTGTGTTAGAGATTGTTTGGGATGGGTCAAGAGTTGATGAGGATGGATTTCTCGATTGTTCTCTTTTGGATACGCGTCTTGACATTGGAATGACATCTTCAGGTGATGTAGAAGCAGTTTTCAAATGTAATTCTGATCTAGATAAATCTTCATAGAAAAAGGATAGTTCTCTTTCCATAGCAAATCTTTGCTTTATTGACAATGATTTTACCAAAGTCGGATTTTGTTGAAGAAATGTTGAATAGGTGTTCTTGATGAAATCAGTTTGACTAATTTTACTCTTCTTATTCAATTCCAGATTGTGTAAGGCAGTATTCAATAAAATCAAACTATAAATAATCACATAAATCTGTTCAAAATTCCGAGTACAAAATATATTCTGTGGATGTTGCTTTAAATAAGATTGAGTGAAAGACGTTAAGATTCGATCAATTTCCTGTGATTCCCCCTTGAGGTATAGTTTGGAACACAACATTCTTGTTGAACTTAAAAGACTAGCTGGCCACGTGAAAAGAGACATATAGTAGTTTCTGATTTTGGTTGATTCTGGATCTTTCGATGCAAGAAACTGGATATATTCTTCAGGTTGGATTGAGACAAATTCTTCATCAAATAACTTTCTAGCAATTTCAAGGTATTCATTTTCTGGCTCAACTGGTGCAATAGCTGGACCTGGTGCAGGTACTGGAATCTCAACTGGATCTGATGTCGGAATCGAAGGACCTTCAGCGGTAGTTGTAACATGAACAATAGCTGTTGTAGTTGTAGCTGAGGCTGCACTCACCGATGGTGCGAATAATGGTGCCGGAGCTAATGCTTGTTCTTCAGATTTCTCTATTTTTGTTTCTGCTATTTGCTGTTCTGTGTTTGATACTTCTACTGAAGGTGGAGGTGTTAATGGTTCAGCAACAGCTGAAGCTGACGAGGCTGTTGTCTCTGTAGTAGAAGCAGATGTTGTTGCGTTTTGTTTAGCTTCATCTGATGCAGTATCTACTTGAGGGTCAGGAAGACTAGACAAATCCACACTTAAGTCGGGAGTCGAATTTGTTGGAGATAATGCTTTCGTCAATTCCTCATTCGATTGTTGTTTATCGGAATTGGTCATGGCCGATTTAATAAGACCATCGCTATCGTCTACATGGATTTCTGTGCCTATTGCAGACGAAGGGACTTCAACTACTGATCGTTCCTCGTGCATTTGGATATATAACTCGTCAATTGTTGGAAGTTTGTTTTGGTATAATTTGTGTTGCTAAATAAGACGTGATAAAAATGTCGTGTTTGTTTGCTGGTGGTAAAAGTTTGAGATCTGAAATTGAGGTCTCTCTAATGAATGCAGTGACGTTCTATTTCTTTTACAGGAATGTGAAGTCTGATGGTTGATGCTAAGATGACCAGCCTTAAAGAAAGTATACGGCTATGAATATAAAGTTGTAAAGAATGAAAATAGAATTTTTGTGAATTTGTTTAAACAGAATAAAGTAGAGAAGAAGTGGAAGTTTATTTGAATGTTTTTTTTTTTTTTATTCTTTTAAATTTTTTTTTTTTTATTTTGGAGAAACTTTTTCTTAACTGGTAAATTATTTTTTATTGGAATATTTTATATGCAGTTACTCTTATAATTATTTTATAAATTTTCGTTTAAATCATAGACAAAAAAATAATTTCAACAAATTCTGACGATAAAACAAGCTTTTAGTCTATGCATATAATTGGTAACCCTTTCATTCATTAAAACTATCCAATCAGCGGACCAAAGTCATGAGTAGTTTGAATGATGACCTCAGTTACTTTCGGCATCAGTCTGCCTTTAGTTGAGTTTAGCTAGACCCTTTCGTAGCTAATCAAGTCTTGGCCTTCCCACTAATTCCGTCACCTTCTGTTGTTCCTCGTTGAAACAACAAAATGGCTATATTGACGGAGTGGAAACAATTATCAATTACATTTCCACCTTTGACATACATTCACAAAAATTTCCTATAATAGCCCTACAACCCCCCCCCCCATCGGTGATGACTAGATTGAAAGACTTTCATTTAGTGATGAAACCAAAAGCCGTTCCCCAGACTTTACTTTAAGATTCGTGTCGCGTAGTAGTGTATATTACAGAATTTTGAACAAGAAAGGAGAACGCCGCTCTATGAGAGTAAAGACAGGGTTTGGAGATTGAAGAATTTAGCTTTTACTGACCCAACCTACGTATTTTCGATGTGGAAAATTGATTTTAAGAGAAGATCCTTTCTTGTGCCATTTCCTGACGACCAAGTAAATGCATCTCATTTTGCTAAATCTTAATATATTAACGATCTCTAAACTACTATAAATCTTTGGCGATACTTTATCAAATATTTTAGAGATGCTTCGTGTTTATCTATATATATACATTCCACCTCAGAAAGTATGTGTGCTATTTTGGGTTTTCATTCTCAAAGCGTGTCTAGCCAGGTGTCCTTTCAAAACACAGAGTGTGATGAAAATTCTTTCTAGTTGTCAGGCATTGGGGTGTGAAGGTAACAAAAGCTAAATGCAAAAATTTGTTTCAAGTTTAACATCCCATTGATTGTTCTCCGTTGTGTATCTGTGTAATGTCTAAATGATAATTTCGTATTTGGTTAAATTTTTGTGGAACCGATTTAAAATCCTCTATTTTGATCGTCAAATATTATTTATTTCGTATGAGCATAAGAAGGTATGAACAATAGTACCCAGATACAAAGGATTCTATTATTCTCATAAACAATTTACATTGACGAGGGAGTTTTCGATTTGTTCTTATTCCTTGATTATCAGGAAAACCATTGCTCTTTTTGGTCTTTTTGTTGATATAGAATGTAATTCCTTTTATTGGATTTTCTGAAATTCTGAATATTTCCATAAAGAGAAGGAAAACTCATTCGGCTTTTCATGATCTGTAGCCGGAAAGGGGTCTTCGTATGAAAAACTGCTTTATTTTTTTCATCACCCATTGTTAACGTGCATATTCACGTACATGATATAAAATAAAATAGATAATAAAATGTTGATTCAAAAAATATTTGAAACGTTTTGATCAGCCCATTTTTGGTATTGTGCAAATGTAGTAGTTTCAACAGTGTTGTAATGCATTAGAGATGATTTATGAAGATAGCCAAACCGCACTCATGAGAATGACTCCATATGATAGATTATATTAACTGGGGATATGAAAGGGATAGGATAGGTGTCTGATTTCTCGAAAGATTTTTGCCTTGCCCGACGCTTGTGGATGCAATAATCTTTTGTAATCCTCTAAAGGGATACCCCTTAGTACCTTGTACATGTTAGTACATTAAATATTCTTGTGATTCAGGTATTAAGTGTTTCTTTGATTTCTTTATGAATTAATATTGGCTTGTAGTGCTGAATTGGTTGCAAATTTTGTTTGTAAGAAAAATTTCAAACCGGACATTTTCTCAACTTTTATTGCAAAAATTCATCAACATTACTGAATACTCATACAATATCCTAAGTCTTATACTTATTCCTAATAGATATTCTTCTAGATTAGCATTATCAGATATATGTTTGTCATAATGACATCAATATTCTGATGAACCAAAAGGAATGAATCAAACAAATTCAACGACATTTCTAAAAATGTCTCTTCTGCTAATGTCGTTTCATTTTGGTTTGGACCATTTTTAAGAAATGGCAACCAACCAAACACCACCAACAATTGCCATCATTCAATTAACAGCCAAGAATAAGAATAACCAATGCTAGATGAAGACGGTAGTAGAGTATTAGATCATATTACTCAATGTATAACCAATAAAGAACCAATAGATTATCATATAGTTAACAATTATATTCCCATAGTTAACAATATTGATGAAGAATATGGCGATCTATTCATCCCATTAATCAATCAAGTTATTCAGAGAAATGACGAGTACTCAATTATCGACCCTCAAGGTATACTTATCCAGTTATTATACAAAATCCTATCTTTATTGCCATTTGCTATCATTACCAAGTATTTCCCAATTGAATATATAATTGACAGTTTATTTGGTGATCAAACTGAAGATCCTCAAGCAGCTACTATTGGTTTAAAGATTATTAATATCAATATTGATCAATTGGAAACTCAAACATTCTTACTGGATCATTCAATTGTGTTTCGATTATTGAATGAAAAATATTTTAACAAAAATAGTTCAATTTCAATGTTAAATCAAATTGAATCGTTGATTGGATCCTTACAAGAGAAGATTGACGATCAATTATTGTTGTCACCTGAATATTTATCATTATATGAAAAGATACTATCTCAAGATAATACGATATTATTATCGCGTTATTTAGATTATTTGATCTTGATATTGCCTATCATATTTAAGAATTCAATCAAACCGCAATTCTATCAGTTTAATGAAAATGAGATTTCCAAATTTGGAGATGATCCTTTATTCCTTATTTTATTAGCTCAATTCTATGGGAACTTAATAGAAAAAGACCCTCAACATAAGTTATCAATTGTTCCATCATTGGATGCATTCCTTCGATTATATGCTGATGATAAATTGGATGATTTGGTAGAATTGGAACTTATTGACGTCATAATGAAAATATCTTACCTGAATCATCAACCATATATCGATTTACTTGAGAAATATAAATTATTTAAAACCTACAATCTTGTGAAGATATATGAACACAATGAGTTAGATATCAAATTATTAGCTCGAACTAATCCAAATATTGTTTTGTCATTAAACGAATCAATTTATGAAGATGTACTTAGTAACATTTCCTTATTTAATGATATTTTGTTCTTTCCAATCTTGCTTAATTTTATGAAATCTCCTAAAACTTTTTTTCAATTATCCCACTACTTCAAAAATGAAAGGTTGCAACAATTACCAATTGATAAATTATATACATTATTGTTAATCATGTCTAGACATGACCATACAAGAGCTTATTTGTTCAACTATTTGCCAAATATCCTTACTAGTGTATTGGAATCCAACATCAGAAATAATGAATTATGGAATATGAAATTGCAGATAGTAGAACAATTGTTATCATCAAAAGACGAAACTCTGGGATTTGAATATTGGAAGCAAGAGATTAGAAACGTACATGACTTGATGAAATTCGGAAAGACATTTGCAAAGATTACTCCAAGTGTCGACATTACTGATGAGGCTGCCCTGTAGAATTGATCATACATAAGGTTTAATAATATAAAACTGTATTAATATCTAGTTATATACTCATCTATGAACTGTAGGAACCCGATTCTGGATTTTCCAGTGTGAAATCTTGCTTCTTCTTCTCTTCTTCCTCAACTCTAGCTCTCTCCTGTTCTTGTATCTTCTCTTTCTTCTCCTTCTCTGCGGCAGCTTTAGCCTTACTCCGTTTATACGACCAGCTATTATTAAATATCAACAAAACATTCATAACCACAATCCAAATCACAAGAATACCCAAATTCCGACCAAGACTTCCCTTCCAAGTATCAAAAAACACAACCTTCAACGCCTCATGTACATTATACATCGGTAAAGCGTACCCATACCTATATACCCCAGGCATAAGAACAAAAGGTGCGAACGTAACCGAAATGTTCATAACAAGATACAAAATCATCCAAGGAGCTATAAACTCCTTTCTGTCATAAGTAAAGATCACATTCACCACATTTTCATTCACACCGGCCGAAGCAGACATAAATAAAAACATAAACATCCAAAGAACCAAAAATCCTGAATTCCCAAATGCAAGATTCACAGGTACTTGGAATGCAATTGTCATTAAACAATATACGAGGGAAAGTATGAGCGAATTAATCTGTGATGCAAGGGCTCGATAGAATAAATATTGTCTAAATCGTAATTTTGTTCTCATGAATGAATAAATCTCAAATGAGAAATTGAATTGATGGAACGAGAATAATTGGGCATAAATTAGACCAAGCTCTGATGGACCCAATACTGCAGCAGATTTAGGTGGACGAAGATCGATGAAATCGAATACTGGGAAGGAGTTGAAAAGTGCGGCAGTGGTATTGGATGCAACCAATGCCTCATGTTGAGTTTGATTTAAGCTCTGAATGATTGGCGTATAGATATTAGGAGTGACGTAGAATCTGAGCCAGATTTCAGATACCGCATGGAGATTGTGGAATACATATTGATTCAATGCTGAAAAATGGGTTCCTGATTCATAGACCACCTGTACTGTTGAATTGAGCCCATTTAGGATAAATGAAGGATCCGCATTCGCGAACCCGGAGTAGATATGGGAGGTGGTATTGGGTAAGACATGAAGACTAGCCCAATATTTTTGATGATGGATTTGTCGATTAATTTCTTCGGAAATGGTGTTATTATGTTTATTTGCTAATTCTGTGAATTCTGTCAAGTTTACAATATCCCAATTTCCTAATGTTAGTGCTGTTTCATTTGTTTGTAACATTGTTTGCATGGCATTTCCAGTCAATGGCTCAATGCTGTTTCCGTTTGCAACAAACGATTCATCTTCAATAACCACCAACATTTTCATATTCCGAAATCTGCTAGGACGCTGATATAAAGAACCCCAATATATAGACAAAATCCCCAAGAATATACAAAATATGATAGTATAAACACCAAAAAACTTGGGAAGTACTCCAAGGTATTCCTGATACCGTTCTTTTCTAGTTAACTTCACCGATTTGTTTGATTTAGCATGATTTAAAGGAGCTCCATTTTCTTCTTCAGTATTTGCTCTATTAATTGCATCAGCAGCTTGTTTAGCACCTATAACACGTTCTGATACGTCGTAATTTATTGGACCCAAAGGAGAGTCATCATCATCATTGTTATCAGCAGACCCTTTAGTGGTGTCGATGGGATCTATTCCGCTACGAACTTGGTAGATGTTGGTATTTGTGGGGGATGGTGAGTCCATATTTGGATTTTGCTTTGTTACTCAACCTTGATCTTTCTTAGTATTTCATACAAACGACTCTTGATAGGAGTGTAATTGTTGGAAGTGAAGGGTTTCAACCAAAAACGTCAAACGTTTTGTTTGGGATCTGCCGCACATAAATCTCGGAAAAAATGGATCGCACGGTGCGAAGTGGAAGACGATGAACGACGACTACGACTACAACTACGACGTAATGGGAACAGTGCGCGGAGTGAAGTGGGGCGGGTTTTTTTTTTATTTTTCCTTTCTTCACTTGCATTTACGGCGTTGACATGGAAATCTGAAATTTCGGGAAAATTATTTCTCCCCCGCTCGGAAAAATTTTATTCCATAACACAATAACGAATCTCCCCAACAAACCGATATTTCCATTCATCTCACAATAACCAAACCCAATGATTCATTCCTATTTGGTCAAGGGATATACAAGCAGATAGATTTATTTATATACTATAGATAGAAGCAAGCATATATAAAATGTCACGACCTTACTCGGATGTGTCTTCCCTCGAATCTCATGACGAGGAAGGGTCTCTGCAATCACAACAACACCCAGCCACCTATGAACCACCAGTTGCATATGTACAACCACAACGTACACTCTCTCGAGCTAGAAGACTTTCTTCAGCTGCGGCAAGTTTCTTCAGTCTAGAAGAAGATAACCAAGAAGAAATCGAAGAAGAAGAATCCATTGCTGATTGCTTTTTTGGTACCAGACAATTGACTAATTCTTTAACAAGACGTGATGATGAAGTGTCGCTTATAAGTCAAGATAGCGAGTTTCCACAAGTATATGGAGGTGGTGTTGAGGCTGGTCAAGATATGGGCAGACGCCCAACTTCTAGCATGCCCCAAATTGCAAAAAGAAGAAGTACTGTTGTAAGTGCAATTCAAGCTGTTACTAGGAAATTCAATTTTTGGGATGATGACTTCCACGCTGAAAGAATTCAGATTGTAATTACCTTTCTTTACAATTATATATTTTTGATTGTTGGTTTTTCCATTGCATTATGTATTTATTGGGGATCGTATTACAATAGAGCTTCCCGGTATCCAAATTTGAAATTTGCAGTTATGATTGCAGATAGACAAGTTGGAGATTTACCACCAATATTAGGAGAAACGATTGAAGCATTCTTCCAAAAAGTGCCTCAACTTCAACTATTAGGTAATTATGATTTTTGGAATTATACCCGGTTAGAAACGTTGGCATCATCACATAACAATACAATCACTCAAGAAGTGCATAGACAAATTCACCATCAGAAATATTGGGCAGCATTTTATGTTCATGAAAATGCAACCTTAGAATGGGCACAACTGTTAGCTACTCTAAATACCGATTTCAACCCCGGGATATCATTAATGGAAGTAGTCTATGAAACAGGCCGTGATTTCAATGCTATGTCCAATTCAGTTGTTTCTGTTATCCAAACGATAGTCAGAGGATATAATGCATTCACTCAACAATCTTCCATTGCCGCTCATATGCTTGAAACTCAAAATGCCACTCAACAAGTCGCAATTGTTTCTCAAGCACCACAATTGATAGCAACGATCCCAACATTCAAAGCAACAGATCTCATTCCAGTTACAAATACCGTCTTCCAAGCACCTTTACAAATCGGTCTTATTTATCTTGTTATATTCTCATTCTTCCAGTTCATCTTTTCAGTCAAGATTCATATGTATATCGCATCCAAAATCAAAGGACTTCAATTTGTAATCTATCGTATGATTTCATCGCAAGTTGCTTATCTAGTTCTTTCATTAGCTTATGTGACTTTAAATCGAGCATTTGGACTTAAATATTCAACCACATTTGGACAATCGGGTTTCTTGGTGATTTGGATGTTTGCATATCTAACAATGAGTTCATTGGGAAGTATAATAGAAATCTCAGTGTTGTTTTTAGTGGCTATAAAACCACAGTTAATCGGTATCGTACTTTTATTCGTCGCTGTTACTAACGTTGCTCCAACTGTTTCTCCCATTATCTTATGTCCGGATTTCTATAGATATGGATATGCCATGCCAGTTAGGAATTCATATGATTTGATGCAAGTTGCATATTTCAATGCATGGAAGGGAAATATGGGTCGTCATCTTGGAATTCTATTCGCTTGGATTATTGTAAGTAATGCAGCAATGCCGTTCGTGATGAAATGGATGGCAAAGAAGAAGGCCAAGATGGATGCAATGGCTGCCCAAAAAGCAGCTGAAGAACAAGCAAGTGCAATTCAAAATGAGAAGAAGTCTCTGAATTAATTAAATAAATTTACATAGTTTATACAAATATTCTATACATCTACATTAACCCAAGTATTACCACAAATACATGTTCTTTGGAATACCATTGTCCATAATCCTAAAGTAGTTGGAGTATCAAAGACCAAAGGATCAGAAACGAGTGAGATGGATCTACACCTTGTACATCTCCTAATATTCTTTTGATTGAGCCTGCTAGACAAGGAATTACCATTTGCACTAGTACCGATAGTAGTTCTCTTTTGATCAACCAATGGTATGATTACTTTTCTTAATGCATCAACGCATTCGCGATTCGAGACCTGTAATCTAGGTACGGCAATTTCGGCAACTCCTTTTCCACTGTCAAGCATGATTGTGTCATCATCATTATCATTATCAGCAGTGGAATGATCACTATGAGGTGGGATTCTATTTATACCAATATCCAACCAATCTACTTTATAAAAGAACAAATCAGAGACCTTCAATTCACGTCCAATATTGACGGTATATCGATCAATTATCATCTTACTAATATCTTTCATTTCATCAACAATTTCTCCTCTAAGAACTAATTTTTGTTCTAATTTAAGGATATATGATTTATCTTTTCCTGCTAATCTAGTCGTTAATTCTTTTGTAATCAATGCATCACATTCACGAAGATAATTTTCAAATAGGGATAGTGTTAAGGGAGCATTATTACATATTGTGAAATAACGATTCAATGACTCTTTCATTGGATTGAATAGTTTATTGGCATCTGATAGATCTTGGTGTAATTTCTTTAAGATTTCATGAGTTTTACCAATTGATGAAAGTGCATACATCAAGAATAGTCTTGGGACTTTACTCAAGATGATAGGTAGAACAATTGAATTTGTTTTGTTTAATTTGCTTGAAGGATCATCCTTGTATAGTGAAAGTTGAAGTAATTCTTGGTTCAAATAGGCCATGAGGTCAACTAACCATTTCACATTTCCAATTAATGAAATCACACATTCTCCTCTAGTAATGGAATCCTGTAAACTATCTTCAGCAGGTTTCTTTTTACTTATTTGCCTATAGATACTAGACAATGAAAACATGATACCAAAGCTTGTACTTCTTAAGTTCAATACAATCCAGGCAATATCACACATAGTTGAGCTAGAAATATGATTCGTTGAAGTATAATGGAATTCACCAAGAGCTAATTGTAATGATAGGAGTTTTTGTAAAGGAGGGTTTGATAACAACTTGTCGATACTTTCTTTACTAAACCCATCCAATTGGAAATTGATTGCTTTATGAGATTCACCAATTATAGATTCAACAAAATTCCCGACCAACAAATCTATAGTTTCTCGTTTAGATTTATCCACTTTTTCCATCAATTGAGCCTTGATCCTAGTAACTTCTTTCTGAATCAAGATAACTAAATCATCAGAACAAGTATTGGTATAGCATGCATACGCATGTCTGAATGCAAACCCAGCAGCTGTAACCATTAAATCTCGTTGTTGAAGATCAAGATTCTTAGTTTTCTCCACCATTTCAAAGTTTAAGTTTGTGTTGTCACTATACAACTCGATATATGCAATAGAAGTCATGTTTGGAGACACTGCCAACGTGAACGGATAGTTGGGACTGATTTTCGGAAATGAATATCCAACATCAAATACTGTCGAGATCACTTGTGGGGGAGACGATGTAGATGAGGTAGAACTATTTACAATCTTCCAGGTTGTGGCATCAATTACGTCAATATGCCCGTTTTTATACAGCGCTATAATGTAAAACTCAGTCAAGCTGGAACTTACTGATTGAATCTCACCTGGACGGGTAATTTTTCCGGTTAAGACTAATGATTGGCATTGCTTGTTGTTACTATTATTCCCCGCAGATACATTCTTTCTGATACCTAAATCTATGAACGCATCAGAAACAATATCCAGTTTATCTGATAAATTGTATTGGTAAATCGTTGTGTTCACTACTCCGTCATTATTTCGGAAAATATAACTAATCAATATATTCAATTTAGAATCTTTATCAGCATTAGCTGAAACGATATCTATCGACGCGAGTGAACCAAGTTCATATGATGCCGACTTCTTATCAGCCTTGTTTACAACTACCCCATCAATATCCATCATAGAAGTGTCTCCACTGATACCCGAGTCCTGATTTGCCTCCTCTTTATTATCGACAAACAAAGGAACCGGTTTCATTTCTTGTACTTTCTGTAGAATCAACCTTGGAGTCTTTTGGGCTTCTTTTGGTGTATGAAAATGTGGATCGACTTTCTGTCTCTTGGCTGACTCAACTAAGAATCCCCAATCAACAATAATTGAATATATTGTGATCTTATTGGTCATTGAATCAAATGAGGTAATTATGATTTGTTTGTCGTTGGTGAATCCAATAGATGCATGGGTTATTACAGATATTCCTTCAGTTAATTGTAGTGATATTTTATGATATTCCACTTTATGTTCACCTTGGAAATATAATGTGAATTGTCCATTTTGTCTGAGTGCAACACATGCTTGTTTTGTGGGGATTGGGTGAGAGACTCCATGTGACGGATATTGGGCTACTGTATAATTATATGCAAATTGGGGAGGTTGGGGTCGCCCATTCATTGCTCCTCCGGTTGGAACAGATCCTAATTCAACTAATGTCGCTGGTTTGTTTAAGATTTGGGGTTTTTCGATATTGAGCCATTTGAAACTTATAATTGAGTTTCGTGGGTTTATGGGTATCTTTATATCTTGGTTGATTATATCTCGATAGATCATTTCCATATGGTTGTATGAAGTTAATTCATAACTTGGTGAGTTGTTGTCATTATTGTTAGTGCCGTTAGTTACTGGAGTTTTATTCGTAGTTTTATCACTTCCATTCTCCTTTGAAGGGGTAGATGATTTTCCTTTTTGTTCTAATAATCCAACACCTGCCAATAAGATATAAAAGTTACCATAGGTATCAGAAATTGCTAAATCTGTACTTAAAGAACTCCATGAAACAAGTGACAATTCAGGCAATAAGCTATTATCAAGTTTAATGCTTATCAGTTGAGGTTTTGCCAATTGCCATGATTTTCCATCAATATTCTCAAGGTAAGTCAATAACAAATTATCCTTCTGTGGTTGTGATTGTGCATTTCCAGCTGTTGGTATTGCTGATGTTGATGTTGTTGATGTAGTTGATGTAGTAGTATTAGGAGACACAACATAAGCAATGAATCCATTTTTTGACCAAGATATCAAATTCGATGGTTTACTTGGAGTTGTTAGGTTTCGGTTTGTTATCATTTTGTATTGAACTACTCATAAAACGTGATAGCCAATCCTTTCCCTTCCCTTGGTATTCTATAAGTGTGGTGTGTAGTAACCTCTCAACTGTTTTGGTTGTAAAAAAACAACAAAACCTCTCTCTCATTTTTTTCCCTTAACAAAATCAAAAAACGTAAAAAAGTTGAAATCCAAAAGAAAAAAATTGAGTTGAAATTTTTCAATTAATTGAGTAGAGAGAGCTACCAATTGTTAAGTAAATTCAAAATAAACTACTGGGGTGGGTTATCCAACAACACTTGTGTGGAGAGTTTAAGAGTATTAAAAGCAAACTCACTATAAGATCATTCTAAAAATCGTACATAATTGGACACATAAACACAATATAAACTTATAATTATATTTCATTCAAACCCCCCCCCAAGAAACATAGTTCACACTTATAAATCGCCTGGAACTGGGAAAGTAGAAGCCCATTTAGAAACTTCTTCACCTAAAGCCTTAACCTTTTCACTATTGTCGGCCAATTGTTTAAAGGAAGCTAATAATTCCTTAGCAACTTTACCTTGTTCTTGACTCTTTAATTCAATAGAAATTTCAACGGCTTTATCAATCAATTCAGAAACCTTGGTAAATTCTTCAGGGCCAAAACCTCTAGTGGTCATGGCTGGAGTACCAACTCTTAAACCAGATGGGAAAAGGGCACTGGTATCACCTGGAACAGTGTTCTTGTTGGCTGCAATATTAACTCTTTCTAAAACAGCTTCAACACGAGCACCATCAATCTTCTTGGATCTTAAATCAACCAAAATTAAATGAGTGTCAGTACCACCGGAAACTAATTTAAATCCTCTCTTTTCTAATTCGGCAGCAAAATGGCTGGCGTTGGAAATAACATCCTTTTGATATTGGACATATTCTGGATATTTACATTGTTTAAGTGCAACTGCTAATGCAGAAATGGTATGATTATGTGGACCACCTTGATGACCTGGGAAAACGGAGAAGTTAATCTTTCTTTCAAGATCATATGGAATTTCCTTACCCTTCTTAGTAATCTTTCTAATTCCCTTTCTAAAGAAAATCATGGCACCTCTTGGACCTCTTAAGGATTTGTGAGTAGTAGTGGTGACAATATCAGAGTATGGGAATGGAGATTCAGTGACACCAGCAGAAACTAAACCAGAAATATGGGCCATATCGGATAATAAGTAAGCACCAACCTTATCAGCAATTTCTTTCATTCTCTTGTAATCAATAACACGAGAGTATGCAGAAGCACCAGCAACAATAACTTTTGGCCTGAATAATTGAGCATTCTTTTCTAAAGTATCATAATCAATAATACCAGTTTCTTCATTTAATCTATATGGCATAGTTTGGAAATATTTAGAAACATAAGAAATCTTGGTAGTATTAGTTTGATAACCATGAGATAAATGACCACCATGAGGTAAATCCAAACCCATAATTCTATCACCAACTTCTAAAATTGCAGAATAAGCATACAAGTTAGCTGGAGCACCAGATAATGGTTGAACATTAACACCCCATTCTTCTGGGTTTAATCCAAAAGCTTCCAAAGCTCTCTTTTGACATAATGATTCAGCCTTGTCAATGATTTCATTACCACCATAATAACGTTCACCAGGATAACCTTCAGAATACTTATTTTGCATTTCGGATCCTAATAAGTCCATAACAGCCTTAGAGGTGAAGTTTTCACTTGGAATTAAAGTGATTGAGTTCTTTTGTCTAACTCTTTCTTGGTTTAAAATCTCAGCCATCTCTGGATCGACATCTTTAACTGATTTAGAAATTAATGCTTGAGCAGATGAAGAAAGAGCATAGTTTCTCTTTAAAGAAGAAGCAATTGGCAATCTCTTGGATTGGACTCTGAATGAACGTAATGTGGTAGAAAGCATTACTATTGTGGGTATGGTTCAATTGGTAATAATTAAGAACTCTTGAAGGGTGGAAAGTTGTGAAAATCTTGAAAAAAAAATCGCGGAAGCGGCTTTCCCTTTTATAGGAATTTATTTATTGCGTTTGTCAGTTTGTTACGTGTTGAAGTTTTTTTTCCGCACCTTCAACTGATGATTCATAACTGAGAAAGTTTCGGTCCTTACTAAGATTTAGGAACACGGCACGTGATATAGTACCCTCGTAACTCAGTTAAACTTTTGGAGTTTCAAATGTGGGGAGGGAACAACTAATAAGGAGTCAAACGAAGTCAAATATTTCGTTATTTAGTTTATCTATCTCACTTAATTATCCGTTTATCACAAAAAAGGAGTCAACAATGCCTAATCAAAGTCAAATCATTCAGAAGGATGAAAAATATCTAACATTTAGACTCCTTCAAAGAGGTTGGTCAAAGGAGATTTACGATTTGGCACTATTCTCTCTAAAAAGTGATCGGTTTCGTCTATTCATGAAATTCTATATATCTTACACTCTAAGTGGATCTATACAGCTCTAGTTCTTTATGTACAAATTCGTGATTACAACCACAAGTCACCGTATCATGACAAAACATTATTTGAGTAAACCATTCATATCGTTCAAAGTCAAATATGCCAGCTCTTTTCTCAGAGTCCAGTTCAAAAATTTGACTCGTTAATGCTGATGCCGTAAATGGTAAATGTCGTAACACAGAAACCTTCCCAATCTCCAACCCGTCTTCATTATATTCAGCTTCAGGGAAATCGTCGTTATCTTCCTTCTCTGATAGTTTATTTCCTTGTGTGAATGCCGCATACTTTGGATCGGACCATCTGGCTGATCTCCATGGAAACTTTCTATTCAATAAATAATACAATATAATCCCAACTGACCAAATATCCGCCATCTTTCCATCATACTTAATTGCTGAATAAGCCTCTGGTGACAAATATTGTTCTGACCCGACTATCCCGACAGATAATGGTTTGGTCTTGGTTATATGTTCAGCAGTTGCAAAATCAATAATCTTTAATGCTGCACTTTGGATATCAAAGACTAGATTCTCTAGTTTTAAATCACGATGACAAATGTCTTTTCCATGTAAATATTTGATTCCTTCACATAATTGTCTCCATATACACATCATTTCGTCTAGGTTGTATTTATGTTGGGGAATCAGCTTGACAAGTTGGGAAAGGTTGGCCGTACCTGCATTCATATAGAATTTTATCGTTGTTCCATTAAATGACACATCATGTTTAAATACCTTTATAATATTTGGATGATCCAAAGTAGCTAAAATGTTATATTCACATAATACTCGATCTCGGTATTCAGTTTTTGATTCATATGCTTCTTTACAATGATATGTTTTGACTGCATAGTAGAATTTCCTATCAGATTTGGACTGAAATAGTTCAACATATCCTGATATTCCATTGCCTAGGGCCAATAATTTGGTATCGTTTCGGGAGAATTTTCGGATACTTTTATCCGCTTTGAATAGTTGTGAAAACCCCATTATTTTCAGGATGGATGTTAGGAAGAATTCGAGCAAATAAGTATATATCCTCTCTGTGACATATAAGATTAAGTCGATGATAAAATTATAATATAATCTAGGTATAGTTTACACAAAATTTAATGCCGATATTAAAAATGTGTGATGGATAAATTTGGTGATTTTGATTCAAAAATAAAAAAGAATGGCCCGCAAAAAAAATAATTTTAAAATAAAACCGTCGCTAAATAAACAATCACCAAATAATTATTGTTTTAATACTTAATTTCTTTTTTTGTAAACAACTTGATTCCCACATCAATTCATCATTCATGGGCCATGTGGATAGTTATGTCATTGAATAGACACCACACTGATGTTAAAATTCATCCCACAGATTGCAAAGGGTTCTGCCTAGTTGTCTTGTCAACAACTATGTCATAGGACCCTTAGCAATATGTACTTCCATGCTCAGTCTAAATAGTAAATTTTCTTTTTGCAACAATCGTAAATGTTCAACCCGCTTTAAGAAATCTTAAAGATATAGTCAATCATTCGTGCCCTCTTTAAGAGATACTTGGCTAGACGTTGACTTGATGTTCACAATATGGAATGAAAGCTAACATCCATAGGCACAAAATGGAACTCATCTTCCGTTTTGAAATTAGCATCGCGTATTCATGATGTGGAAGAGTTTATTTTCTGAGGAGTTGATAGCATTAGACTTAACATGAGAGGAAGCAATGCAATTTTATGATCACAAATTGCCCAAATTTGGTTGATTTCGCGATCGATAGACGTTGAACTGGTAAATTCTGAGTTTGAAACGCTAGAGAAGTGAGTTATCTGGCGGGCTGAATTTGGAAGATCCCTTAAAGTAAGAAACGTTACTTCATTGAGATCAAGTAAATTCAACCCATTTCGGAGTGTATTCGAACATCCGTTTGATACATGGCTTTCCTATAGTGCAAAGGTGCTTTTCTTGATTAAGCCGTTGTATTCAGCGGATATGAAAGTACTATTTTTGGAACAAATTCGCTAAAACAAATACGAAGGATTAAAAATTTCCTTGTTTTTATGTGATTCGTAACCAATCAATCAATTCAAATGACTTAGAGTAGATGCCAAATAAAAACTATCTTCAAATGATGTACAGAAAATCCCATTAGAAGATGGGAAAATTTTCTGCATGGAAATCCATCAAATCTACTACGAAATGGATGCTTTTAAAACTTGATAAATCCCACGGAAATTTCAATTGTTAATCCCCCCACGATTTATTCAATACCACTCTCCAATGTACCAACAGAATTAATTGAATTGATAATACATTTAATTTCAGAAGAATATTTGGAGAACTTCACCAATATACCAATTTTCAAAAACTATGTTATCACAAAAGTTTATCTGTTCTTAGGAATGGAAATCCCCTTACGCTCCTCTAAGAGGAGCCCAAAAATTTGCTTGAACGTCTACCTTCATTTCAAGTTCCAGCCAATTCAGTCCGATGGCCGATACTTCTTTGGAATAGTGCAGAATATAAATAGAGAACAACCTTATTGTCCAATTGATGAAGAATGACGAGTGGTTTTGCTCCTGACAGTTGTATCGTTTTGGAAAACCCCCATTTTCATTTGGACCCAAAAGATGCCTATAAAAATTATCAAGCTTCAAAAACATTTCATTAGAGGGAAAGATTACGAGTAACAGAAGCCCTCAAGCTATTTAATAGGGGCATCTTTGTCTGATAAACTTGGAAAAGTGAAAATATTCAAGAATTGATGTATGCCTGTACGTTAATTGTTGAATCCAGTTTGCATCAAAACAATTTGTAATTGCTGCAAAAATATTTCATTTCTTTTTTTGCATTCAAACAACATTATTTTATAACATGATGATGACATCAACAAATTTTGTAGTCCTTTGTATAGAATCATCAATTTACCTTTGATTATGCAGTGAGTCATGTTTTCAATTAAATATTGTATGTATTATCATTGACATAACCATATTCCCCAGATTCCTTGCTTAGTTTGGTCATCCAAATCAGAACCTTTTTTAATAAATGCCTTATTAATCTAAATAATCGTAATTTTTCAGATCCTTCGTATCTGTCGTTCACGAGAATGTATGGATTAAGAATTGTAAGCGTCGTTATTATTCACCTTATTTCTTAATCGAATTTAGAATCTGTCATGCAGTTTCCTATAAGTGGTTAACTTTTTTGATTTATTCATGATTATTTGTTTGGAAAATGAAAAGCGTGCAGAATTATATCACAATTTACTCCTAGTCGTCATCATGGTTACATCTTAATCAACTTATATAAAGCCACTAAAGTTGGTCTCTACGGATTTGGAAAAGGGTAAAATGTAAATCACAAATGCATACTGCCTACTTATATTCACAATATAAAATTCTCCAGAACATTAGAATACGCAAAACATAATGCTTCTTTTACACTTAGCAATAACAACAATAATCACACTGGTCTCAACAACATTTGCTCTCCCTCATAAGTTTGAATTTGATGGATCTAAATCGCAACGGAAGTATCTTGTGTCTGATCTTCCTGGTCTTCATGATAACATTCCACCCGAGAATACTCCACTTATGTTTGCTGGTCAATTAGAACTTCACCCTGAAAATCATAGTTCTTATTTCTTTTGGAAGTTTAGTGATCCAAATCCTATACCAGAAAACCAAAAGCGTACTATATTTTGGTTGAATGGTGGACCTGGTTGCTCATCAATGGAGGGTGCTTTGATGGAAAATGGACCAATTAGAGTGGGGGAAGGGGGAAAATTGCTGTATAACAATGGAAGTTGGCATCGAGCTGCCGACATGATATTTGTTGACCAACCAACGGGTGTGGGATTCAGTTATGGTAACAATCATTTGTCTCAGCTAGATCAAGTAAGTGATTATTTTTTGTTGTTTATGAAGAAATACTTTGAAATCTTCCCTGAAGAACTCGATAATGATATTTATTTTGCTGGTGAAAGCTATGCTGGTCAGTATATTCCCTATATTGCCAATGGAATTTTACTTCGTAATGAAAATCTTCCAGCTGGCGAAAAGCCATATAACTTAAAGGGAGTAATGATTGGAAATGGGTGGATTTCACCCAATCAGCAAAGTCTTTCGTATGTTCCTTTCTTTATTGAACACGGATTGATCAACCATAATAATCCAGGATGGGATGATATTTTGGAACAGGTTAAAGATTGCGAAAAGATAGTTGATGAAGTGGATAGGGAATGGAATGACTCCGAAGTATCAGCTGCTGAAGTTAATTCCACAACTTGTGAACATATTTTGGATCTTTTACAAATTGCCACATTGCATGAACAATGTCCCAACGTATATGATTATACAGTGAGATATTCGTTTCCCAATTGTGACGAACATTGGCCACCTGATGAAAAATATGTGACTCCATATTTGCAAAAATCACAAGTTATGAACGCGTTGAATTTAGACCATAAAAAAAAATGGATAACATGTAATGACGCTATCTATGAAGCATTTACTGCTAATAACTCTTTACCAGCTGTGCATTTACTCCCACTTTTAACTAAGAAAATACCCGTAATTTTGTTTAATGGGGATCTCGATATAATTTGCAATTCAATGGGAACATTATCCTTTCTTCAGAAATTAGAATGGGGCGGATCGAAAGGTTTCTCTGACAACGAAACTGATAAGGATAACATTGACTGGATATATGATGGTGCTGAGGCGGGGTACATCAAATCAGCAAGAAATCTTACATTTATTAATGTATATAATGCATCTCACATGGTGCCTCTTGATGTACCAGAAGCTTCTCGAGCCATAATTGATTTGATCACAGGAAATTATGATAAAATAGTATCCCCCAAAACTAACAAAACGTCATTTCTCACTTATCCATTGGGTGTAAGAAGAAGCATTCTAACAAATCTGACAATGCAAACCAATGAAACTCATACGGCAACTACAATATCAAAACCAACTTCGGGTTCAGATAGAGTTAGAGTCAATATAGTATCAATGCTTGTACAGTTGGTCGCCATTTCTTTTCTTTGATGAATCAATCTTTTGTCAATTGCCGGTAAAGATATGTTACGGCTAAGTTAGTAAGTATTTCTGTGACGGAAACGCTCAAACGAACTATATTTTTTGGTATCCCTTTCAATTAACTAATAAGATTTCACCTGATTTTCGGTAATATATATATAATTATGGCAAAATCCACCTAGTTTGCATTTTACTTATATAGTTTTGTGAGCAGTTTTATCTCACCTACAATTAGTATATATCAATTGCTCAACTTATTATATTTCTGGTTTTTTAACTGCTAACATATTTCTTGACAAAAAAACCTATCTTATCCACGAGAATAAAAACATAAAATGGTTGGTTACATAATTAGACTTGGACAGAACACTTATAAAGAATATATTTGTGTTCACTATTCCCGGATTATTGTATGCTGTCAGAAGTAAAGCCGAGATTTTTCCAGTTCTCCTTCGGTTGTTTTAAGCCTCAAAAATACGAACCTGAGTCAAAAAATATTTTAGTTATTGCTCCAATTTCACTTCTTATCTCATAATAATACAGATTAGAAACCAATTTAGCGCGATATTGTTTCTGGAAATACTACTGATATTGCTCTTTATAAGACCTTGAATCTTTGGTTTACCAAACTCAGTAATTATAAAGGAATCTTTAGAAGAATTGGAACGTTAGAAAGATTTGGGGAATAATCTATTCCTTACCTCAAAAATTAGACTTTCCTCCCTAATATTAGACAGACTTTAGAGGTGCTAGGGCAAAGCTGCAACTGTCACAGCTGTGTCTACAGATGCATTTTTTTGCTGGTATTCTTATAATTTATGCATGAAATTTGCACCACATTTAGGGTCAAACCTTCGGATGGTCCAAAACCTTGTGAATATATTTGCATTGGCGGGTCTGTCTTGAGACAACTGTTTCAATCAAATGGAACGGAAAAACCCGCGAGGACTACATACAGCTATCCATATTCTCTTTATTGCTTAAGACGTAGATCTGATCTAATTTCCTTTTTTGATCGAAGTTAGGCAGCAATGGGAATATTGAAAGGAATTTTTTTCGCGATTTTGCAGCAACTCCAACATGAAGGAAAGATTTCGCTCAGATTTCCTTTTACCTAACTCTTGGAATTTCGGTATATAAGTGTTAAAAATACCCAATAATCCCAAAACAAAATTGTATTTCAGATTATCAATCTACAACTCTACGAGAATGAAAATTCTGTTTGCTTTAAGTGTTGCTTCAACAATCTTCTCTGTATGTATGGCTGTGGGTACATCATTAGTTCCACCTTCTCGTGATCCATTCTATATTCCACCAGAAGGATTTGAAAATTTTAAACCCGGAGATATATTAAGAGTTAGACCTGTTGCGGGCACAATAGCTAGTTTGGGATTCCCAGCTGACGTCAAAAATATATGGCATATTTTAGTTAGATCTGAAGATTCATTTGGTAACCCAAACGCAATTGTAACTACAATTATTGAACCCCATAATGCAGACCCAACAAAAATTATCAGTTATCAACCTTTTGAAGATGCAAATAATATAGATTGTTCACCTTCTTATGGGATGCTATTTGGTGCACCCCTCAGTAACTTTGAGAATCGGTTGTCTTCTTTACATTTGAATTTGGCTTTGAAGCATGGCTATTATGTTTCGGTACCTGATTTTGAAGGACCCCGAGCAGCATTCAATGTAGGTAGGCAATCAGGGTATGCCGTTCTCAATTCTATTAGAGCCATTTTGAAATCAGGTAGGACTACGGGTATATATCAGGAAGCTGAGGTTGTAATGTGGGGATATTCAGGTGGAGCAATGGGATCTTCATGGGCAGCAGCATTACAACCAAAGTATGCTCCAGAATTATATCTGAACATCATTGGGGTCGCTTTAGGAGGTTTCCCTGCTAATATTACTGCGGTTTTAGAAAATATTGATGGTGGGTTTTTTTCAATTTTCTCAATTGCTACACTAGTAGGACTTGGTAATGAATATCCAAAAGTAATGCAAAGATTGTATGATGTGATTGATCCTTCTAATGTTCATCTACTCAGTAAAGCCCGTGAGCTCTGTTTAATTCCTGCTGTTTTTGCCCTTGCATTCCGCAACTTTGTAAGTGGGCCCAATCCCATATTAGGTCCAAACTTTTTGTACGACCCAGTGATTTCATACGACTTAAATGACAATTGTATTATCCTGCATGCCGCCAATCTCGTTCCAAAGATTCCAGTATTTATTTATCATGGCACATTGGATCAAATTGTACCAGTCAAATATGTAAGACGGATCTTTGACATATGGTGTAAGATGGGTATTAATTCCTTGGAATTTTCTGAATCATTAACTGGATCACACTTGGCGGATCATTTCATTGGACTTCCAGCTGTTTGGACTTGGATTAATAGTCGTTTTAAAGGGATTCCACCTGTTGACGGCTGTGTTCATAAGCAGAGGATTACTCAATTGCTTTATCCAAATATTGAACCGGGGCTCATGACACTGTTTGGAGAAATGCTGAATACGTTTGAAAAATTAGAAGAAGAATATTTCAAACAGAGTAATGGAACAATTTCCGAGAAGCAAATGAGGGACCTCTTAAGTTATGAGTATACGTCTCTTTCTTAGTTTTCTGAAAAGAATGATATTACAGCGGTGGTGATGGTTTATTCTCTTTATGAAGTTTCTGTTTTGTTTTACGTCATAGTTGGATAATATCTGATGAGATATTTGTACTTTCTTCTTTCCATACTAGTAATCTTTATACTATATCTTGTTGTTTAATGCGCTATAATTATTGTAGGAATTCCTCTACAAATACTGTATCCTTCTTGTTTGTTGTGCAGGTGTTTAATTAATTTTATCAATGCAGTTTTTATGGCTGCAAATTCTGAAGCAGCACTAGCTAAGAATAGGAGTTAAACTTCAAAGCAATGATATTATGTACAATGTGCAAAGTAATCAGATAACTGGCATATTTCTGGGTTTCCCTCCTAGAAGCACAAGTTGTCTACTCCAATAAGTGTACAGATGTTTCTTCCGTTATAGCTGACCGACACTTTTAGTATTATCCTCTATAAGAGGTCCTTATTTTATATAGTGTACATATGCTTGGCAACAAATTTTGTCGGTTACTGTTTCCCCTTTCAGTTCGGCAAAGGAATTCTCTTATTGAACCGAAAAAAAAAAAAACAGGAAACATTTGATTACATTGGTGGACTTGTTAGCACACAATATTACTTAGCCCACTAACTACTACTATAACTATAACTATAACTATAATTATAATCAGCTACGTCACACTTAACTTATAGTCACGTCACACGCCTTCCACTGAAACTTTCAAGTCAAGTCAGGGCTTCTATTATTTCAATAAAGAATTGACCTGTTCATTAGCTTAATTGCCCTTTTTTTTTACATTTATCCGATTTACCCACTCCGCCACCACCACCACTACCACCACTACCACCACTTCCAGCATCACCACATCAACACATGATACATGATGTTGCTTTATACCATCATAACAGCTATAATTTGTTCGTTAATATCAACCACTTTAGCACTACCACCTAAGTTTGAATTCGATGGACCAGAATCACAACGAAAATACTTAGTAACTAATCTCCCGGGATTATATGATAACATTCCACCAGAGAATATCCCACTTATGTTTGCTGGCCAATTAGAACTTCATCCTGAAAATCACAGTTATTACTTCTTTTGGAAGTTTAGTGACCCTTATCGTATACCAGAAAACAATAAACGTACTATATTTTGGTTGAATGGTGGACCTGGATGTTCATCAATGGATGGTGCGTTGATGGAAGTTGGACCTTTAAGAGTTGAGAAGGGAGGAAAATTATCATATAATAATGGAAGTTGGCATCGAGCTGCTGAACTTGTCTTTGTTGATCAACCCGTAGGTACCGGGTTTAGTTATGGTGATAAATTATTATCTGAATTAGATCAAGTCAGTGATTATTTCTTAACATTTATGAAGAAATATTTTGACATTTTCCCGGAAGAACTTGATAATGATATTTATTTCGCAGGTGAAAGTTATGCAGGTCAATATATCCCTTATATCGCAAATGGAATCTTAGATCATAATGAAAATCTATCAGATGACGAACAACCATATAACCTAAAGGGAGTAGTGATTGGAAATGGTTGGATATCTCCAAATGAACAAAGTCTTTCCTATTTCCCCTTTTTCTATGATCATGGTTTAATCAAAACCGATAATCCACAATGGGGGAGCATCTTAAAGCAAGTAGAAAGTTGTCAACGATTAGTTGATGAAACTGATGCCCATTGGGATGATTCAACCCTCCCACCATCTGAAGTTAATTTTGGTCCCTGTGATGCCATATTGAATCAATTATTGGCATATACAGGTGACGGACAATGTATCAATATGTATGATTATACGTTAAGAGATACATATCCATCCTGTGGAATGAACTGGCCACCTGATTTAAAATATGTGACTCCCTTTTTACGTGACCGTGGTGTTATGAGTTCATTGAATTTGGGTAATATGGAAACATGGTATGAATGTAGTAGTTCAGTAAGTCGTGCGTTTTCTGCTAAGAATTCATTCCCTGCTGTTCATTTATTACCACGTTTAACTGAACAAATACAAGTGGTTTTGTTTAATGGTGATCGAGATATTATCTGTAATACAATGGGGACATTATCGTTTCTTAAGAAATTGGAATGGAACGGATCAAAGGGGTTTTCTGATAATGATGATGAGGATAATAACATTAACTGGATTTATGATAATGAGGATGTGGGATATATCAAATCAGAAAGAAATATGACATTCGTTAATATCTACAATGCATCACATATGGTTCCATTTGATTTACCAGATACTTCACGTGCATTAATTGACTTGATCACCTGGAATTATGATGAAATCATATCACCAGAAAACAACAAAACATCATTTGTCACCTATCCACTAGGAGTAAGAAGAGAGATGTTGTTAAACACCACCGCACCTTCCTCCGACAATTCAACATCCACCGATACAACAACCGGTTCAAACGAACCAACAAGCAATAAGATCACCAGACTTATCCAGTTAATTGTCATTTGTGTTCTCGTTTGGGGGATATATATCCTTTATACATCCTACAAATCACGTCCATCTTCAATCATAAGAAAATCAGTTGCCACCACCATAAGTGGACGTGAAACTGGCACCGCCCCAAGTGAACCCTCCTCCAAGAAGAAGAACGTCCAATGGGCTGATCAATTAGATCGATATGAGGACGATAACAAGGATTTCGAAGGGAATGAAGGGGATGAGGGGTTTTTGAGTCGGGCATTGCATAAACTAACCGGAAGTAGTAGTACTAGAGATGGTAGAGGGAGATATATGCCTACTTCGTCTCAATATCTTGAGGATATTGAACTTGGGGAAGGGATTAGGGATAGTAATGTGAGTGATGACTTCATTATTGCTAGCGATGATGAAGAAGAGGTGCAGAGAGAGGATGAGCATGACCTAGGTGGTGTGGATAAGAAACATGGTGAAGCTGCTCAACCTTAGTTGATTTGGTTTTAGTATACCCGGGTTATAGCTGTTAATATAGAATAGATATTATTAATTTTAATAGTAAATTACAAGTAGTACCATAAAACCATAAACTTGATAGTATGGTTGTGCAAGAAATTGGTCGTGTGAAATGGCCCAATATCTACAGTTAATGCGAAGTTTGGAAAATTTTCGTTACGATTATGGAAATCAACACTAACAAATAGAAGGTTTAAGTAGTGAACAAAGACAAAAACACGTACTAACAATCCTTATCTCATAACCATTGCCTATATCCAGTGAATAGTTAAAGGTTTATTGTTCGTGTACTTAAATTTTTTTTGTTGATTCCAAATATACATATTCATAATATACACATAATGTTCAGACAATCAATACGTCAATTAGCAACCACTGCAGCCACCACCACCTCCTCCGAAGCAGCTGTTGTTGCAACTACCCCAGTGTTCAACGTTGTCGAACCTGCCAAATATACATTAGGTTCCTTACGTTCCTTCCCATCCCTCAATCCATTCACCTTTGTACCCCTTCCAGCTAGGTTCTTCAATGTAACTGACAGAAAAGATTTCTTATGGAGTGCAGTTGTATACGAAGCCGATGGTGATCGTGTCGGATCCAATTATGTTCCAACCAGAGCTGATAAATTGTTCTCAAATAAGAAATTAAGACCACAAAAGGGGTCAGGTCGTGCTCGTTTAGGTGATGCCAATTCTCCTCATATGGATAATCCTATCAAGGCGCATGCAATTACTGCTCCACATGATTATTCTACTGATTTACCTACAAAAGTGTATTCTAGGGGGATTGCAGCTGCTTTTAGTGAGAAATATAGATCTGGGGATTTGTTTATTGTGGGTTCTGATCCTGAAGGAATTGTTGAAACCGATAAGAAGGATGACGGATCTATTATTGAATTCCTGAGTAAGGATCCTCTAGCTTGTGATATTTTTAGAAAGAGTCATCATTTCAAAGGAAAGGGTTTATTATTTATTACTGACTCTACAAGAGAAAATATGAGTGAAGCTGCAAAAGAAAGAAATAGTGATAAGTTTGTTGTTGTGAGAAAGGAAAACCTAGATGTTAGAGCCATCTTAAAGGCCAATCGTGTAATGATTGAATTACCAGCATTACAATGGATCATAGGTAAGCATATTCAATAGATAAGTCATAGTCATAGTAATAATAATAATTCGTGTATATAGAATGGAATTATATGAATAATGCAATTAGTTTGTGTTATCTGTTACGATCTCTCCTCATATTAGCAACAAAGAGCGTATGATGTTAGTGGGTCTAGTATCACAATGATCACGTGCAATACATTAGGGCTCTGCCCTAAAATTCGTTCTATGCAGTCATAAAGATATTTTGTGTATTGCACTATCAGTGGAAATTTTAGTTTTTGTGTCATACTTTTCATTTTTCATACAAACAAAATTTTGTTAGCAGCGAAAAAATCTCTTGCAGCGTTAGCGTAGGAGTCTCATAGTAAACCCCCTTCACTCACTCACAAACCAAAGTCTCACTAATACTGTCAGTTGTTTGGTTAGGCGCTCAGCGAAAAAAAAAATCCTTATAGAAATTTTTTTATTAATTTTCACATAGTTTTTACTTTTAGATTGGTTACACACAGTAAAGGATTAAGTCAAGATGCCATTAGTTGTCCAAGAACAAGGTTCATTCCAACACATTTTACGGTATGTTCCTACCATCATATTGACATAGATGTCAATCTATTTATGTCGAATTTGGAGAAAGAGTAGATGTTTGAAAGTTTATGTGTGGACGACTGAATAAATGATGATATTTGACAAGGATGAAAATTTTTCAAAAGGCGTGGGGATAAAGTGTTCAACTACAGATAAGTCATATCTTCAATAACATATCCGAAGTATCGATCATAGTATTGCTATTATAGAAGAAATCTACTACAATGTCTACTACAGAATTCAAGGTATACTAAGAATCATGATAAAACCCCAGGGCCAAAGTTTCGAAGAATCATTCATTCCATCAACCACTTCATACGACTACTACTACTATTCAATATCACTATTCCATCACAATCTCGAAACCTCCAGCATATAAACATGGCACTACATCTATCTCCAAATATATCTGTCTTGTTTTATGAATTTTTATACTAACATATTATGTTTTTAGTTTGTTAAACACCAACATTGATGGTAGAATCAAGATCATGTACGCCTTGACCAAGATCAGAGGTGTCGGTAGAAGATACGCTAACTTAGTCTGTAAGAAGGCTGATGTTGATTTAAACAAGCGTGCCGGTGAATTAACTCAAGAAGAATTGGAAAGAGTTGTTACCATTATGCAAAACCCAACCAACTATAAGATCCCAGCTTGGTTCTTAAACAGACAAAAGGATCACGTTGACGGTAAGGATTACCACGTCTTGGCTAACAACTTAGAATCTAAGTTGAGAGATGATTTAGAAAGATTAAAGAAGATCAGAGCTCACAGAGGTATTAGACACTTCTGGGGTCTTAAGGTCAGAGGTCAACATACCAAGACCACCTCCCGTGGTTTACGTTAAACAATTTAAAGGGTTTTATGTTAGTATAATTAGTTTCAACTCCTTTCTTTTTGTTTAATAATAGCGTTCAATCACATGTAATTTAATTTTATTAAATAAACGAAATCATATAAAAATTTTGAAAATTAACGATACGGATGATTCAAATGTAGTTGCAGAGTGTGAATTGACTGCTTGACATTTCTATGAGCTTCGTTTAGACAAAGAATACTTCTGGGTGTGGATGTATACCTGGATGCAATTGGAGAAATTTTTATATTCCTTGAAAAGCTCCGAGTAAATGTATCCAGTTTCTTATCTCTCGTATATAAAGGATGTTCGAATACATCTCTTCTTAAAGATTGTTGTTTTGCTAATCTACCAAGTACTCTAATGTAGCACTTGTCTTCCTCTGAGAGGGTTGTTATGTTTAATCGTACAGTTTGAACTACGGTGCATTTGTTCAAGATATAAAATACGAACTCTGAAGTAGAGATATAAAATTCATTTTGAGTCTTCAATCTCTCACTATTTTAATATTGTGGTTAAACCCCAATACTATTAGTTGAATGAAGCTTTTGCCATTGGAAGATTGAGTTCCTAGAAGAACTTGATGCTATAAAACCACAAGCAGATAATATTTGTTAAGATTCAAATCTTAACAAACCTTGGTAACGTTAAGAAAATAGCGATGTTGTTAAACTTGTTACTTTTAACTCGTACACCATTCAGTTTTGTCTTTCATGGTGTTTTATTCTTCTACAAATTAACTATGTCGACGGAAATAAACCATTTGAGATTGAATTGCTGCAAAAAAATCTCCAAATTTTACTGCGAAACTTCAAAACGAAACATTTAAACAATTTATTGTGTGGAATCGATTTACAAAGAACTAATACTTGTAATCAGACTAACCTACTCAGGACATCGTATATTTCAAGATCTGTTCGTCTTGAGAAATTAGTATCGAGAAATTAATATCTCGTAATATTAGGACGATTACTCCTTAGACAGATCCAACAATATACGTTTAGATTCTATTAAATTTTCTGCATTACCGAAGTCCCAATCCCAAAGGGGTAATATTGAAAATTTAATTTAATTTATACCTCTTTTGGTTCCTTCTGTAACCCTCGACAAATACACCACGAAAGGTTGGAAAGGGTACTTTGAGATTCTTGTCGCAAACACTTTCGAACGTGTTTGTTTCACGAAGGGTTATATGGGCTGGTTTGGCGGTGGATGACGGGTTTTTCGCGCTGACAACAATTGGTGTACATTCTTTTCTCATGCACTTATTATTCCCAATTAGGAAATAGTTCACACCTACTCTCAAATCTATTAATAGATAGACGAATTGGTCTTGGCCACAAAGAAAAACCGTTGTATTTTGTCATTTTATCTTGAAGTAAAACCATGAACGAATAAACAATAGGTAATTAAACTACTAGAAGGGGTCCCCCCTCACCCCTTTGATGTTTTCGACACGAGAGAGAGACATTTTGAAAACTACAACAAATCTTGACGTAATTCTGAATTGATCTGATTAATAATAATACACAAGCTATCTCTAATACTAATAATATAAACTTTTTACAAAACACGAAGAAATGAATATATAGGAATTACAAAACATTAAATAAAAAGCATAAACAGTCATCATGATTCCCAACACCAAGAATCTCTCCTAGTTCCAATTGCCACCTCTTAAAGATAACAATTTCTCAACCACCATTGATTCTTTCTTAATTGATGGTGGCGATACAGTTACCACATTATTATTTATTTCTCCCAATGGTTTTCTTTCAGATTCTTTAAGTAATTTCTCAGAAATCTTTTTCTTTGAAGATGATGGAGTTAATTTAAATGTCATTGTAGAGCTTTGCCCACAATTGTTAAGACTTGGAGGTTGTTTCTTTTTGCATTCATTTAGCACAAAACTAGTGGAGGCTGATGATGATGTCCTCTTATTGTTTGGGTGATTTGAAGTTATATGAATCATTGAATCATCTAATGAATCATCATGGCTTGGACTGGTAGAAAAGCTACTATGATTACCAGTTGTGATTCTTGGTGGGTTGTAAGATGGTGGTGATACTGGTAATGATACAGATAATGGTTTTGTAGGTGTAGATGAAATTAATTGTGGAACAGGAGAAGTAGGTTGTTGTTGCATATGAGTAGGAGACACAGTCAATGGAACCACAAAAGTAGGTGGTAATACCGTAACTTCCTTTTCATTATTCAGTTGTTTTCTTAATGATTGTCTCTTATTTTGAAACCAAATTTGTACCGCCTTTTCAGTCATTGAAACTTTGGCAGCAATTTCAATTCTACGAGCTTTATTTGGAGTTGTACCTAATTCAAATTCTTGATTTAAGATTGCTAATTCATTAGGAGAAGTTCTTCTTCTTTTTCTTCTTGCCAATGGAGCGTTATCAATTGATGGTTCTTGCAGAGGGAAAGTTGCAAGTGAATGGGAAATGAATGCGTATGCTTTATCTGATGATGAAGTTGGTGAAGATTTAGGTGATACTGATATTCTTTTTGTTGTGGAGACAGGAGTTTGTAATGTGGTGTATGGTTTGGTATTGGTGGTGATTGGCATTTGTGGAGTTGCTCCATATAATTTATTAGTAATTGGTGTTGTTGCATTAATTATTGGCTCCATTGGTAGTATTGGAGAAAAGGAATCTATGGAAGGTAATTGAGGGTATTGAGTTATGTTTGGACTTGAATTGTTACTTAATGGATGATCCTTTATGTGATTAAGTTGAGCAGATGATAATATGGAAGATAAGGGAGGTAAACATGGTTTACTATTGTTATTGTTGGTTGTATGGATATTTGGATGTGGTGATGGTAAGAATCTTTTTGGGGTTTGTAAATGCATCATTGTGAGTATGTAATATAATATATAAACAACTAATGGAATGTATGGGTGGATAGATGGGGATGGAGGGGGAAGTTAAAATTGAATGAAATGGTTATGTGTTATGTTCTTTCTTTCTTTTTAAAACGGAGATAAAAGGAAGTATGGGAAATCTTAATTGTTTATATACGTTTGATTTGAAAGAAACACACACTATGAGTAGCTAAGGTAAGAGTTGTATTATATGACTTACAGGTGAATGTTATAATAAATAAATTATATGCGTGTCTTTCCATTTAACACAAAACATTCATCTCTTAACTATTTACATTAGTTTAATTGTTATTGTTATTGTTATTGTTTATTACTATAGAACGCGACTTCCGTATAAAGTAAGTTAGGTGGTACGTAAGTCTCTTGGTGTAACTAACTAATTAATTTAATTAATGAAGCAATAAATTAAACACAATCAGAAACACCCTTAATCAGGTAGATCATTAATAATTAATTGCAGGGAAAGGTTTGTTTACAATTTATTTAAATTTTTCACAATTTAAATTAAAAAATAATAGAAATGTCGCGTTTGTAATATTTTTTATGTATAAAATTTACAACTGGAAAAGTAAACAATAGAAATCAGAGAGAGAAAAAAAAATTACAATTTAAGGTTTGCAATTTTACGATGATGTCCAATTTTAATTTACATCTTTTACAATTTACAACATAATAAAATGTAAACAATGACAATGACAATTTACAATTCAGATTTTATTTTTCAAATTAAGGTGCAACGAATGAAAATACCGAAACAATAAAAAGAATACGCGATTTCCTTGTTACTCAAAAGGTTTGCATCTTCAATGTAATTTAACTTTTAAGGTTTGTGCCAACCATTACTTTACAATTGCATTTCCTGATTAGGAAATGGTTGTACTAGCGTTTCAAGTTACCTAATCCATCCAATTCTTATCCTATAATAGGAAGCGTAATCAATCAACTAAATTTTATAATTAGTTGTGAAGTCACAAAAACGCAAAAAAAACCGGAAACGAAAACTACAGGGGCGGAAGTATGTACATTTTTGTGTACTGGGCGGTTAGCCGAACGTTAATTAGCAAGCATTCACATCTAATGAAGACGCGCGGAAGTAATCAATTAATTCTTAGTTCCCTAATTCCTCCTGCAAATTCTCTAAAGTAAGTTGTCTATTCGAATGCAATGTAGAAATTACAGGCAATTGAATTGTGTCCTTTGTCTACCTTGGTAAAAATATGTCACTCCTTAAATTGAAAGGGCATCCTGTGATCTTTTGTTGTTAGGCTTGTTGGGGGTTGCTGTAAAGTGAATGACACCATTTCAGGTCCTTTGAGTGGAGGGGAGGTATTTTATTCAAAAAGAGATCAGACTAATTCAAGAATTCCTTCTATCTTACTTAAATATGAAAATCTGATGTCAGATGATTTTGCGGAAATTGATGTTTTCACGCCGTTTTTATGCATGTTCTAATTTGAACGTATTTCGTTTTATTCATCAAAGAAAACAATTGATGGACACAGAAAGAACCAGTAAACCTGAATGTAGATCTACGAAAACGATTTCCTACTATGAATTTCTTCATTGTATTCTGAAGTGAAAGTTTACTGCTTCAAAGTAGAGTTTCAGGGTGATTATTAAACAAGGGATTTTGGTAGTTACACATCTCAGTTTCCATTAATATAAAACAAGCACTTTTCTATCAATATTAGGAATGATGTAAATATTATTAAAAGTTAGTTTTGTCAAAGTTTGCGTGTTTTCATTAGGAGCATTGTCCATTAACTAGAGTTGATTGTTTTCATATCTTTTTTGCAGCAACTCATAAACTGAGTTACGGATATGTCTATAGATTGGGAATAATTTTCCCGTTAATTTACTTGTAATCTTTTCTACTCGATTTTGGTGAAGAAAAGCTTAATACAAAAATGAAATTTGTTTTGTCAGTTTTGCAGCCAACTAACGAGGGATCTAACTGCTAGAATTATTGAGTAATTAAACAATAAAAGTATATAATTAAAACATAAACAATGATTTAAATATTAGTAAAAGACCATTCTCAAGAAACTACATATACGCAAATGTGTATTACGTCTAGTACCCCAAGTAATAAAGAATGGTACCATTATCGTTATGTAAACGAAAAACTATGGTTCACACATTCAAACACTACTGTAAATCTACCGAGTTTAGTGGTACGACTTTCTGTAAATAACATCTTATCCCCATTTTCTCTAAGAAGAATTCATAATAAGAGTTTGGCTCCTCCTTCAAAGACATTTGAAGTTGTAAGAGACAATCAAACAATAGATCGAGAATTCAAGGTAGTTGCCTTAAAATTTAAACAAATTTATTCAATTCTGGGAATAAAATATTAACTAAGGGAGGTCATGTGATTCAACTAAGAATTTCTTTTTTTGGTTTGTGGTTGGTTGCAAAACAAAACAGATTATCACTCCCTCCATTAGCAGTTTACCGCCAAACGTTCCTATTCGCATTGTACTGTTAGAACAATTCCGTCAATATTATCATTCTTATGCTTTTCATAAAGAAGACCTGAAGATGAACCTGGATCCTATTAGTTTCAAAGTTTTCAAATTGGTCGTAGTTTATGTTGGTTAATTCTTAAATCCTGTTCCCCTAGTATTCGAAGATAACAACAAGCCAGAAGAACCTTTCACAAGTGTATTGGGTGGGATAAGGGGGAAGTTCGTGAGAGGCAGATGGTAGGTTGGAATTCTTAGGTCCATGCAACCTAAATTATGTTTTCCTGAAGATGAGCCTGTCATCGAGAGCTTCGAATTCACAAATGCATGGAAAACTAACCCTTATCCTTCCCCAAATTGAAGATGCCATCAAAAATCCCAAAACAAAATGAATCGTTGTAGATTCACACTGTGGTCAGAAGATGATTGAAGTTACTGGGGAATAGGATACTCAAATTTAGAAATTATTGGTTTTGGTTGTTATAATCGTTGATCCAAAATATTTAATTTATGACATCAGATGAAAGAAATGAAACAGGGCTGTACGTATACTTCCTAACTTCAAGGTTTTTCTTGTTTTTGATGAATGTGGTGGATGAAATGATAAGGGGATATAAACTTAATAGACTACATCGAAAATTAGAAAAACCAAACACTAAAAGGAGAACAAAAGATGCTACACTACTAACTTTCTTTCTAGGTTCAACTCCATCCAAATCTTATCTACCATTGTTAATTCATAACGTTTTATTCCTGACAACGGCTAAAAGAATTGAGAATTGGCTGTGTTCGTATATTTCCTAATTGCCTTCATGGTTTTTCTTTTTCATATGTTTTGAACTTGTTATCCCAATAATATGTCTATTAAGTTTATATCTCCGTCTCCTCCTATTTCCAAAACTATCCAAAAACATAAAACAATTGAAATAAGAAAAATCAAAGATCAAAAGCATGCAGCATGATACTACTAACTTTCCCATTCTAGCTTGATAATGTTCCTGTCTTTTTATTTCCACTTCCGGTTCAATTGAAGTTCCTGAAATCCACTACACGAATTGAAATATGACTGTGTACGTACATTTCCTAATTGACTTCAGGGTTTTTCTTTCCTATGTTTCAACTTGTGATCTCCATAAAATGTCTATTAAGTTTATAATTCCGTCTCCTCTAATCACCAAAGTTGTCCAAACAAGTTAAACAAGTTGAACGTAAGAAAAACCCAAGATTTAAAACACGAAAGGTACTACTAACTTCCCTTTTAGCATAACAATGGTCTTCCTCACTTTCCTCTGCTTAGTTTATCTTCGACTGCTTCATCTGGTTCAAGTTTATCTTCCACGGGTTCATTTGGTTCATCTAGCTTATCTATTTGGCTCAAGGTCGTCGGCTACATCTGATTCATTTGGTTTATCTTCTACATTTGGTTTAATTGGTTTAATTGGTTTGGTTCAGCTGGTTCGAGCTCGTCGTTTACTTTTATTTTGTTTGGTTCATTTGGTCATTTGGTTATATGGTTCATCTGGTTCGAGCTCGTCATTTACTTTTGGTTTGTTTGGTTCATCTGGTCTAATTGGTTTAATTGGTTTAATTGGTTTGGTTCAGCTGGTTCGAGCTCGTCGTTCACTTTTGGTTCATGTGGTTCATGTGGTTCATGTGGTTCATGTGGTTCATCTGGTTCATGTGGTTCATGTGGTTCGTCTGGTTCATCTGGTTCATCAGTGGTGTTTAGTTTATTGGTTTATTGGTTCATCTGGTTCATCTGGTTCATCAGGTTCAGCTTCAGGTTCATCTTCATCTGCTAGTGCATCTTCTGGTTCACTTTGATCTACTAGTGGTTCATATGGTTCAAATTCATCTTGAACTTTCATCTTCAGGTTCTACTTTAATGTTTGGTTCATCTGGTTCAAATTCCTCTCCATCTACTATCGCATCTTCATCACTTCATTACAAGGGTTGAGTTCCTCAAAATTTGCTCAAAGGGGGTTTAGTGGGTATTGCCTTTTGAGGTTGAGTCCCACACTGTCAGGTCTGAACCAACCTTTCGTGCGTAAATGCATTCCTCCTGCGTTTCCCTTCAGAATTAAACGCAAAACAAAAAAAAAAAAAATATTCTTTGAAGACAGACATGGTAGCGCGGAGTAGTTATATAAATTTTATAGGTTCATAGTGAATTATAATGAACACCGTTGGCGGATAGCAACACTCCAGAGTGCGTTTTATTCTGGTACACAAATGATATTTTGGATGACTATGAAAACCCATTGTATGAAACAAATGTCGTTTCAAGAGCTCCTGTCCGTCTTGGTTATCCAGTTCTTGTGAGACCTGTTCCATTTCTCTGCGACACATAGTTATATAAATTATAGGTTAAGTTTATTGATAAATTCCCAACAGCATAATCTGTCCTGCCATACAAAAACTTTGTTAACATTTCACGTGACAATAAACTATTTGGCACGTGACCAAATCTATTGTTTGATTTAAGGGTTCGTCATTTTGATTCTAGCTTGCATGGGGTAGGTCAATTTCATACTAGTTTATATCAATTTGTGTTTTATAGAGCTCTAGCTGTTACTCAACGGTGATGGGTTGAGTTTATCGAAGGGGAGCTACAAAGTATCCAATAAAGAAGAACTGGTGAAGCCTAGTTTACGAATGTTTTTTGTAAAAGAAAAGTGCAATAAAAAGGTCGTGTACTTAGTGACAGAAAACGTGATTGATTTTCATCATGCATAAATCCATCTTAATTTATTTTTTTATTTCTTTTTTTAATTTAATAAAATGCAAAAATTTCATTTGCTCACAATTCATTCAATTACTCAACTTAACTTAACCAGCACTACCAAAAGGTCAAGTTCTAATTACAATGGATTCTTCTCTTCTCTCCTAACTTCTTCCATTTCATTACTAAGTAGTGCGAGTTTTTTATTAAAACAAAGGGATTCTATTTAATCCACCAATCTACCCAACCCCCATCATTTTAAATTTATTACTACTACTACTACTACTACTACTACTACCAACCCATACAATATAATTTATAACCGTTTTTCTGTGGGTTAACTTTTGTGGGTTAGAGACTATAGTAATTATACTAGATACAAAACTTTAATAATAGACATTATTTATATTCAAATGTTTGATAAGGAGAAGGAAAATGTCAAAGATCAATGTAGAAGATCATCTTCTTCATTCCTAAGAACTATAAGATGGACATTCTTATTATTATTAGTATTATTACCAATAAAGTATTATACCAACTATTTAAATTTCAATGAGATTACTACCACCAATAGCAAAACTCCATATTTATCAATTGAAACCATTTCAAATGATCTACAAACTAAACAAGAAGATCTCAAACGATTAGGACTTCGTCCTAAAAAGGGCGTCAAGATAATTAACAATGACGGTACTGAACAAATCATCCATGGAAGATTCTTACATATTACCGATATTCATCCAGATCCATATTATAAAGAAGGATCATCCATTGATAAATTATGTCATCTGGGCAAAGGTAATGCTGGGAAATATGGAGATGCAATCTCAGGTTGTGATTCCCCCATGATTTTAATGAATGATACAATAAAATGGATAAATGATAATTTAAAAGATAAAATTGATTTCATAATTTGGACAGGTGATAATATTCGTCATGATAATGATCGTAATTATCCAAGATCTGAACAAAATATATTTGAAATGAATCAACATGTGAGTGATATAATGTATGAAACATTTAGACATTCAGATGAACCTGTTTTAGAAACGGGATTAATCCCTTCATTGGGTAACAATGATGTGTTTCCTCATAATTTATTCTCACCTGGTCCAACGTTACAAACTAGAGAATTATATCGAATTTGGCAAAAAATGATCCCACCGGTTCAAATGCATACATTTAATCGTGGGGCATATTATTTTCAAGAAGTAATCCCAAATAAACTAGCAGTATTATCAATCAACACGTTATACTTATTCCAATCCAACCCATTAGTTGATAATTGTGACAAGAAAAAACAACCAGGATATAAATTATTCGAATGGTTAGGGGTCGTATTAAAAGAAATGAGAGCAAGAAATATGAAAGTTTGGTTATCTGGTCATGTCCCTCCCAATGAAAAAAATTATGATATTTCCTGTTTAAGAAAATATATTGTTTGGACTCATGAATATCGTGATGTCATTATTGGTGGTGTATATGGACATATGAACCTTGATCATTTTATTCCTTTGGATTCAGTGGCTGCTTGGAAATCAATTAAGAATTCTTTGGTCGCAAATACTAAATCCAACGACCTTGATGATGAATTCGATAGATTATTCCACCTCACAAAAAGAAACTGCCATGATGACGATCTCAATGACTCCGACTCCGACTCCGATGAAGAAGAAGATATTACTCACCCCCTTGAAGATTCAAATATATTCAAAGCCCTTGATCAAAACTTCGACCCAGACTTCTTTAGAGTTCAAGGTGGAGTCCCCGCCAACAAAGTTCAATATATGGAAACACTTAGAGAAGAGCTATATGCCGACATTAAGGGAAAAAGAAAATCAGGAGAACTATCCGAAAGATATTCGGTTGCACATGTTGCAGCTAGTGTTATACCCACTTTTAACCCCGGTATTAGGGTTTGGGAATATAATATAACCAATCTTGAATCAGAACTTAAGGCTGTCAAATTTGAACCTTGGGATAAGTTTTTCTTGGGGGTCGAAAATATGATGAAATCATTTGATAAGTATGATATCGAAGAGGAAGAAACTGAAATTAATCTTGGGAAAGAAGATGAGAGCGTGTTTTCCATATTGGCTAAGAAGAGAGATAAGACCTTCCCATTACCCAAACCAAATAATTTACCAGTCGGGCCGGGTTTTACTAATCAAACTTTCACTCCTGAGAGATATGTTCAATATTATGCTGATTTGGAAATGATTAACAAGGGGGACAAAGATTTCCAATATGAGATTGAATATGCCACTGATGATTCAATGTATGGAATGAATTCATTGATTGTTGACGAATGGATTAAGTTTGGAAGAAAATTAGGTAGACCTGTTAAGGCGAAGAAGGAAGATGTGATGGAATCGATGGGAGGTAAGAAGAAAAAAAAAGGTAAGAAGGGTGGAAAGGGAAAGAAAGGTAAGAAGGGTAAAGGTGATAAAGATAAAGATAAAGAATTGGATCAATTACAAGCAATTTGGAAAGAATATTTAAAGAATACATTTGTAAGTTCTGATTATGAACATAAAGGTTTTGGTTAAATCTAAATTGAAATTGGTTTGATTGCATTTTATAGAGACTTTTTTGTTGTATAGTGATTGTAATAATGTCAGCAATTAAATGAAAATCTTATATTTACTTTTACTCGATCATTAGTGATGGTAAAACGGATTTAAAGCAGTTAGATTTTAGATCTCTTTTCTCGATTGTTTAACAGGCGGATTATGATTTCGATGACAGCCCTACTGTTAGGTATTCGTATGAATCGCACTGTATTAAAGTTTAACCTAACCGATGGAACAACAAGAAAGTAGAAGCGTCTGGACTAAGTTGTGGAATAGAATGATATGATTCGTTGGATTATCGACTAAAGAAATTCTAGCAAAAATGACCGATATCAAAAGTAATGATTAATGATAGTTCAGCATGTTTGTTCAAATGCTCAATTCCCTGGAGGAATTCCCAATCCATAAGAAGTGAGTCGATTGATTTGTTCTGTAGTATCTCCGAACATGAGGCTGCTGTAAATTCACAATTTAACCATCCTTCGCTACAGTTGATAATCAGAAACGAAGTGGCGATTGGCATTTAAAGTATCGGCCAAAGTTCCACGTGAAGTCAAAAAACGTTAAACACGTTAGTGAACCAAACAGGGAAAGGGAACCGACACCCCACAACCATCACTCAGAGGCGAGCCAAGACCATGTCCCTAACAAACACCCCTATCTATCCATTATTTTTGATATTCTTTGTATCCCATAAATTGCAGGTTATGGAAGTATGCAAATGTAAGTTACTGCATCCTGCCACTCAAGGGAATATTATTTTATTTTATTGGCTGCAAGGGTGAGATTTGGAAAATGCAATGGAACATCAAAAAAAGAAAAATATTAAAAAATAAATTATGTCATGTTAGTACTTAAGGTACGACATTTGTGGTAGTCATTTCAACTTATCCTTAAGGGGGGAAGCGAAGAGAAGAGAAGAGATGACAAGAGAAGAGAAGGAGCCATTGTTTTATAAAAATGTGTATGAACTCATTTGTCCATTGAAAGTCACCAATTTTATGCTTTGATGAGATTCAATCATAAATTCCAAACTGTTTTACCAATTTCAAGTCATCATTGTGTTTAGATCTTTCTCTTTATGTTGTCTCTTGTGAAAATATGTCAAAACCAGTTGTTACGCTTCAATCATTACCTCATGAAGTTCTACAAAAAATTGTAGACCAATTACCAAGAGACATATTATACTTCCTACTTCAATTAAATAAGAATTGGATTCATCCATACGTTTTCAACACTTTTTATAGAAATATTAGTGTTCAAGATGTTACTGTTACCTTATTGAACCATGAAAACGAACGAGGTTGGGAATTGTCACCATTTGATCCTCCAAATTGTGAGAAATACGCCATATTTGGATCCGTTGTTAAGTTGATTCAATTTTTGAATGAACATTGCTATTTCATACCTAGTGAACTATCATTTGATTCAGTAGATGATTTGATTACGTTTCATATGAATGATAGGTTGTTGGGGTTGTTGAAAAGGGTTGGGAAGATTAGGATATCTGAAAGAGCAGGAGGAACTGGAGGAGGAGGGAGCAGCTTATTGCAATTACTGGAAGAACATAGGATGAGAATTAAACAAATTCAAATATATGGTTATAACATAACCAAACAACTGTATATATATGATGCTAGTCAATACTTTTGTGATGATATTTACTTCCAATCTAATTTGGAACATTTAGAGATCCCAACTGGTAGGATTCAAGATCCAGCCAAGTTTTTTCAACGATTACCTAACTTGATTAGTTTATCACTGGATGAATTTGTTTACTTTAATATTCAAGATTTACCCACCAATTTAAAATATGTTTCATTAACAAGTCTTGCATTTAGACATCGAAATAATTTTGATTTAAAGTTACCTGATTCAGTTAGTCATTTAGAAATTAGAAATGCATTACCTATATCAACTTATTTAAATATGTCACTGTGTAATAACGTTGAATATTTACAAATTTTAAATGGGAAATTCAAAGATATGGGATATTTCATATTTCCTAAACGACTAAAATCATTATATTTAATAAATTGTGAAATTAAAAGATTTGATGATTTCACAACTAATAATTCATTTGATTATTTGGAAAATATTAAAATAACTGGTTTATTTGGTAAGATATTCTATTATACCTTCTTCAATACCGAATTCCCAAAGTCCTTAACGAACTTATATCTTAGTAATCGCTTCCATCCCAATAATATAGATGAAGAATCTAGGGTGATTATATATAGATACCCAAGTGCATTTGATTCCAATGGTATATTTAAATTAGATGGAAGATATAATCTACCATCAAATTTACAAAATTTATATTTAAGATGTCCAGGAATAAGAATTGAATCTGATTGGAAAGTTCCTATAAGTATTCGGAAATTGGAGTTATTAAAATTTCAAGGAAGATTTAATATTCGTGATTTTATTAATAATAATTCTCAATTAGAGAATTATAGGATTGATGATATAAAACTAGAAATTATTCATTAATCTTGGTTTAATAATAGGTTATTGTTTGTATCTATAAATTGTAATGTCTTCAATAATGGTTTGCTCAGTAATTATTGTGAAGATGCAAATTTGCAGCCAATATAACACTTTTGTGTCACAAAGTGATTGCAATTTCAATCACGTGCAAGTTGTTAGGGCTCCTTTCTTTCTGTTTGAATTTTTCGGCACTGAAAATTTTTTTATTTTTCTACTGAATGTACCATCAACTCTCCCTCACGCTCTCACACTATGCGGTGAGTATTTTTCAAACCCATCCTTATACCCATCTTTCTTTATATCATGGTTTATATAGAATCATACTTTGACCATTAAATTCCTATCGTCAATACTATTAAATTAAGTCGAAATGGGTGGATCTAGAGATAAGAAAGTTCAATACTTCGCCAAGTTAAGAGAATTATTAGAAGAATTCAAATCTATCTTCATTGTTGGTGTTGATAATGTTTCTTCCCAACAAATGCACGAAATCAGAAAAGCCTTAAGAGGTGAAGCTGTCGTGTTAATGGGTAAGAACACTATGGTTAGAAGAGCCATTAGAGGTTTCTTATCTGAATTACCAGAATTTGAAAAATTATTACCATTTGTTAAGGGTAATGTTGGTTTCATTTTCACTAATGCTGATTTAAAGACCATTAGAGACACTGTTGTTTCTAACGTTGTTGCTGCTCCAGCCAGAGCTGGTGCCGTTGCTCCAATGGACGTTTGGGTCCCAGCCGGTAACACCGGTATGGAACCAGGTAAGACCTCTTTCTTCCAAGCTTTAGGTGTCCCAACCAAGATTGCCAGAGGTACCATTGAAATTGTTTCTGATGTTAAGGTTGTTGAAAAGGATGGTAAAGTTGGTCCATCTGAAGCTACCTTATTGAACATGTTGAACATTTCTCCATTCACTTATGGTATGACTGTTGTTCAAGTTTATGACAATGGTCAAGTTTTCCCATCATCTATTTTAGATATTACTGATGATGAATTGATCAGTCACTTTGTTTCTGCTATCAATGCCATTGCTTCTATCTCTTTAGCTGTTGGTTACCCAACCTTACCATCTGTTGGTCACTCCATCATTAACAACTACAAGAACGTTTTAGCTTTGTCTGTTGCTACTGATTACACTTACGAAGGTTCTGAAGCCGTTAAGGACAGATTAGCTAACCCAGAAGCTTATGCTGCTGCTGCTCCAGTTGCTGCTGCTGCTGCCACTGAAGAAGCTGGTTCTGGTGCCGCTGCTGCTGAAGAAGAAGCTGAAGAATCCGACGATGACATGGGTTTCGGTTTATTCGATTAAACTGATTAAATGATATCTAACATATAATATATTTATAGTTTATAATGTTCATTTAATGTATTTCGTATTCTAATAATCCGCTTGTGATGTTTAACTATGTAAAACTAATCAACTAACTACATAGTTCCTATCTATCTCTAAATCTAGATATAATTTACTACTTGAAGGTTCCACGGAAGACGCATACGGTAGCAGACATTTTACCCAGAAAGCAATCCGAGAGATTCTATTTGAGGTACATCTTAATGGACACCGGAAAACCCCCATCATTTGATTTAACAATATACAATCATGTTTGAGTATTACAACATTACTTGATGAATCCACAACGATTAAATAACAATGAGCGCAAAACCAAAAGATTGGAGAAACCTACAAGAAGAACATTACCGAAGCTAAACAATCCATCATCGAAATAACAACATTAAAGACATTGGATGAACCAGAACCGGAATAAACATTCGCTTGTACTACTGGAGCAGTTTCTCTTTCTGGTGAAGGTTGGATAGTCAGTGTAATTACAGGGGTGGTTGCTTCCTCAGGCACAGGGGCTACTGGTTGTACTGTCGTAACCTTTGCAGCCTCCGAAGTTGTTGCTGGAGTCTGCTTTGCAGTCTCAGTGGCTATTTTTGCAGCCTCTGTGGACTGTTTTGCAGCCTCCGTAGTCTTGGTTGTAGCGTTTTTTGTAGCTTCCGTAGTCTTTGTTGTAGTTTTCGTGGCCGATTTAGGAGCTTCCGTGGTTGATTTAGCAGTTTCCGTAGCCTTGGTTGTGGCGTCTTTTGTAGCCTTGGTGGTCCTTTTTGTAGCTTCAGTGGTTCGTTTAACATCCTTAGTAGTTTTTGCATTGGGACATAAGTATCTCTGACAAACTGTCGTATAAGTGTGAACATATTCTTTAGTGTAGGTAGTGCAACTTACATCACATCCAGTGACCGTGGTAGTTTCCGTTTCAGTTATGGTAACTGTAGTGTATTCAGTTTCAGTTTCATGGGCAGTTTTCTCTGTAGTTGCTGAGGTAGCAGCAGATTCTTCGTCCGTAGTTTCTATAGTTGGGGTCTCACTAGTTTCCTCGGGTACACTGCTTTCTTCAGCAGGACTTGCTGTACTTGCTTCACTTGTTGATACAGAGATTTCTTGGACTGGTTCGCTTGCTTCACTTGTGGATGTGGAACTTTCTGATTCGCTTTCTTCACTTGTAGAAGCAGAACTTTCAGATTCCCTTTCTTCACTTGTGGATGCAGAACTCTCTGATTCGCTTTCCTCACTTGTAGATGCAGAACTTTTTGACTCACTTTCTTCGCTTGTAGATGCAGAGCTTTCTGATTCGCTTTCTTCACTTGTTGATGAAGAACTTTCTGACTCACTTTCTTCACTTGTTGATGAAGAACGTTCCGAGTCACTTGACTCCAGACTACTTTCTTCAGCTGATGTGGAGCTACTAGGTTCAGGTTCATCTTGAACGATAAAAGCCACCTCGTAACAACTGATAGGTCGGAATGTAATAAATCCATCTGCGCAAAGGTACGCATCTGCAGTGTGAGCTAAGTATAAAATCGAATCCCTGGAATAAAAAGACCACTCACCAAAAAGGTCAGTATCGGTATCGTAAAGCTTGAAAACAGGGTCCGAAAGAATAACGCCAACAAAGTGGCTACCAGCCATTAATTTTCCATCAACTAGCTCAAATTCTTGGGCAGTGCCACCTTCCTCAGCAAAAGCAAGGGCTCCTTCACTAATAATCACAGGTTGCGTAAAAAGGACCCATTCACCATCAACATCGACAGCACTGGTAGCCAAGATTGTAAACGCCAGACTGGAATACAATAAAGTTAAAGCACAAATGATAATATTGAATATCATATTTCAAGAACCAAATACCGAATGATATAAGTTTTTCAAGCTAGTAGAGAGGAAATCACAGAAAATGAGAAAACGTAACCTAGACCAATTGAACCATATTTATATATATCTTCAGACATTGTTGGAGACATGACCCACCCCCTAAACGTTGCACATGTTGTGTGGCTGTGATTGATATTCAGCTAAACAAGGCATCAAACAAGAAGAATAGTATAATTATTCCATGTTGTAGTTTCAAATCTGGAAGCAGGGTTAGTAGAACATGTTTCTTTCTAGAGGATGTGAACTCTGGTTGATGGCAAGTCTATTAAATTCACTTATTAAACGACCAAGTGAACATCGTATCTGGGACAAGGCGATCTAACAGTTCGAAAAAGTTTAAAGCTGCCTCTCGTTTGGTAATTTGACCAACCCCAGGAAAAGCATAGAAAAACAACTTGATGGAAGTATACCTGAAATTGTCTTCAGTATTTAAATTGTGAATGTACTGGACCCTATGGTGTATTGAAAAATGATCAAACAAGAACAATCATCAAAGGGTGGTATTCCTCTGTTATGGACTAATAAAATGGTCGGAGAAAACAACATATCCCATACCTCATATGATATGGATGCTTGAGTTCGTCTTTTGAAGATACTTGCCATAAATCATATTGATGATATCAATTATTTATGGCAATTTAAATCGTAATCAATCCACTTTTATTCAATCACTAATTAAGAGTTCGCTTGGTTCATTTTCAAGATAGCTACGTACTCTTGTTATTGATTGATCAATCATACAATATTTATTCTCTAACCATACATACATCCATCTATCTGTACTGACTCTCTGAATTGGTAAGAAAAATGTAATATTCAATTTAACAATATACAATCATATTTAAATATTTAAATAGCTAACTATCATATGAATTAACAAAATGTAAATAACGATAAAGGCAAAACTAAAAGAGTGGAGAATGCTACAAGAAGAAGATTACCGAAGCTAAACCAACCATCATCGAAATAACAACATTAATGACATTTGATGAACCAGAACCGGCATAAACATTTGTTTGAACCACCGGAACAGTTTCTCCTTCTGCTACAGGTTGGTTAGTAAGTGTAACTACAGGAGTGGCTTCCTCTGGCTGGGGAGCTACTGGTTGTACTGTAGTGACACTTACAGCTTGCGTAGTCTCAGTTGCAGTCTCCTTTGCAGTCTCAGTGGCTATTTTTGCAGCCTCAGTGGATTGTTTTGCAGCCTCCGTAGTCTTGCTTGTAGCGTCTTTTGTAGCTTCCGTGGTTGATTTAGCAGCTTCAGTAGTAGCTTTTGCAGTAGGACATAAGTATCTCTGACAAACTGTAGTATAAGTGTAAACATATTCTTTAGTGTATGTCGTGCAAGTTACATCACATTCAGTAACCGTGGTAGTTAAAGTTTCAATTACGGTAACTGTAATGTATTCAGTTTCGGTTGCATGGCCCCTTTCCTCTGAGGTTGCTGAGATAGAAGCGGATTCTTCGTCAGTAGTTTCTGCGGCTGGGGTTCCAGTAGCTTCCTCAGTTGCATTGCTTTCTTCAGCAGAACTTGGGGTGTTTGCTTCACCTGTTGAAGCAGAACTTTCTGTTTCACTTTGGTCACTTCTTGTTGCAGAAACTTCTAATTCACTTTCTTCACTAGTTGATGGAGAACTTTCAGGCTCACTTTCTTCACTTGTAGATGTAGAACTTTCTGTTTCAGTCACTTCACTTGTTGAACCGGTACTATCCGTTTCATCTGATGCCAGACTAGTTTCTGATTCACTTTCTTCGCTTGATGCCGAACTACTAGACAGCGGATCATCTTCGATGATTCTGAATTTAATCTCAGTACACATACCTTCGCATTCATGCCAAATAAGGCCATCAATTATATAACTAAATGGCAAGTATCGTAAGAAATCTCCTTCAACTTGCCAAGAGCCATAGATACGAGTATCTTCATCATGCAATCTGAACGAGAAGTCTTACCACAGGCTACCAACCTTCTGTGAATCAGCTTTTAAGGTATCTTCAACTAATTCAAATTCTTGGGGAGTGTCACCTTCCTCACCAAGAACCAAATATCCATCATCACTAATAATTACAGGTAGCGAAATAAGGACCCCATCGTCATAATACTCACCCATGAGCGTAAACGCCTGAGTGGAATACAATAAAGCTAAAGCACAAAGTAAAGTATTGAATATCATGTTGCAAGAACCTAATACCGAATGATATAAGTTTTTCAAGCTAGTAGAGAAGAAAGAAGTCAAAATGATCAAACGTAACCTAGACCAATTGAACTATATTTATATGTAGCTTCAGACATTGTTGGAGACATGACCCCCCACCCCTAAAAGTTGCACATGTTGTATGGTTGTGATTGATATTCAGCTAAACAAGGCATCAAACAAGCAGAATAGTATAATTATTCCATGTTGTAGTTTCAAATCTGGAAGCAGGGTTAGTTGAACAAGATTTCTGTCTGGCGATTGTGAACTCTGGTTTATGTCACTAATCAACCTACCAACCAATTGAGCGTTGAGTTTGGGACAAGGCGATTGGGAAAAGTTTAAAAATGCTTACTGTTGTGGTAATTCGCATAACCTCAATTAAGGAATAAAATTATTAAGCGGGAATGATGACAACTTTTTCAACTTATTGCAAGTTGTGTGTGATATTAGTTTGTTAGTTAGTTAATTAGTTAATGAATAATTTTGTATGAAAGAAAAAAATGTTTTGGCTGCAAAATTCACAAATACAAAATAAAACCTTCAAATAACTCAGCGGTTAAATGAATGAATAACTAAAGAACTATTGTTAATCAATTCAATTCAACCAATCACAATGGATTATTCATATTCTGGTGACTATGAATCATTTGATTCAGATGTTTCAATAGCAACTTCATCTAATAGTACAATCTTCACTCAACAACATCACCACCACCACCACCAACATCATCATCCATTACTCCAACCTTATGAAACATTGGAAACTCAAGTTCATCATGATTTTGCTAAACTTATTTGGTTAACTGATGATGGACCACCAACACCCTCACCACAACTATCATCATCATTACATACTCAAGAAATAATTATATTGTATCAAGAAGTTACTAGTTGTCTTAAACGCTTAAAAGAATCTTATGTTACTGAAGAAGCTGATTTGAAACAAAGTATTATGAATTATTTTACTAATCACGGGTTTAATAAGATTTTAATTGGATTGATAAACTCAACAATGTTCTCATTCATCACTGATGAAGATGATAATGATGATCTGAATCATCACATTCAGAGTCAAAAATGGGAAGCTTTATACCAAGCCGTTGACACAATTTATCAATGTTCCAAAACTATTGGTATACATATTTCAGTAGAAACTACTTCAAAAATCATACTTACACTCCAAAGGATTAAACTTGATCTGATTGCATATTGGGATAGTAGTAGGATAAATGATTCCATAATGATTTCAAAAGCTAAAAGAATTCAACCAAATTCATTATTATTACCAACATTTGAACAAGAAGAACACCAACACCAACAACAACAGGAACAGGAACAGGAACAGGAACAGGAACAAAAACAACAAAAACAGGAACAACCAAATACTTCATGTTTCAATATTAACTATACTAATTCTGATACTGTAATTAGATTAATCTTAACTCTGGTCAAACCAGAACCTGAATTATTTGAATTAATTCAAAATTTCCTTCAATTACCTTCAAGTATGAAGGAAATTCATAGTTGTGTTAATTATTATCATATCTTATCCAAGAATTTAACAAAATTGACTAAATCCTCCAATCCCTATTCCAATCCACCATTTGATTTAGATGAAATATTAAGAGTTAAAGAATCTTATTTAATGGTAATTCAAATGATTGTAAAGTCTTCCCTAACTGAAGAACAATCATTTCCATTTGCTCAAATAAAGAATGATTATCGTTCATTATTTGCACCTGGTGGAGCAATGTTTTTCGATTCCCTGATTCAAGATGAACCACCAAGTGATGCTGACGGGGTTGGAGCTTCTAATAATAATAATGATAACAATCATAGAATTTCTACAATTGTTTGGAATTCAGATTTGTTACCTCATCATAATTCGGTTGAGAACTTGAATTATAATGTCCCTAGACCAAGAGAAAGAGTTCAGAATATTCCAATTTGGGCAAAAGAAATCGGGTTTACTAATAATGATAATAATGAAGAAGAAGAGAATGAAGGAACAAACAATAATGATAATGATCATCCTCCTATGGGTACTGAATCCGAAACAACAGATGAAATGATCCCATTATTAACTCATTTTGATGATCAAGATGATGAGACATCCAATTTTAGAGTTTCGAAATTTAGAAAACCATTTAAAGATTTATTATTCAAACGGAAATTAAAGGACGAAGAACAACAACAACAACCACAACCACAACAAGAACCTATTCCAAAGAAACCACAATGGAGGTTTTGGAGACGTCATTGAAATCATTGAAATTATTCTGTTTATATTTCTTCTTCTTCTGCTTGCTTCGCTGCTATCCCGTATCCCTATCTATCTTTGTTCAATTGCAAACTTTAAATGTTAATATATTACTTACTACACTTCTCTTCTTTCTATTATGTACAAGAAACCCACTTCTTCTTCTCTTCCTACTTTATAAACCCACTAAAATCCACCCCTTTCTTTAATCTCTAATTCTAAAATATTCAATCTTTTCTTCTTTAACCTCCTTAACACCATTCACAACCAGCTTTTCAACAATCTTATATCCAGGTCTTTGCCAATTTTGTGGTAAAAACCCAGCCTTTTGGAATAACCAAGTAACTTTATCACTTGGACTAGCACCTACACCCAACCAATATTTAGCCCTCATCACATCTAATTCAACATCCTTAACATATTTCTCTTGTCCTGGAACCGCTTGTTTAGGTAAAGGGACGGGATTATATGTACCTATGACTTCTAATGGTAACGCATCTCTGGCTTTTCCCTTTGGTAACACAACGATATTGTATACTGGACTGTGTTTTCTTCCAAAACGGGCCAATCTAATCCTGACTGTGTCTTTTGGAATCTTTCCTCCTCTGATATATGGCATTTGGTAATGGTTGTATAAAGTGAGTTGATACTTCCTATGTGATGCTGGCGTTTTTGATTCCAGTTGATGAAAATGTGAAAAAATTGAATTGGTATAAAATTTTTTTAAAAATAGTCACGTGATTTAGACTATGAATTATGGTAGCGCAAAAATGGTTAGTGAAAATTTATATGGGGTAGTTCGATCTGTCACTTAAACAAGTAATGTAATCTTCTACACATCCGATAATTGAACAGAATCTACAAGTGATCTTTATGACTAAAGTTAATATATATATGTCTTTATATTTAACAAAACTAATTTACAAACTAAACAAATAACACCAACTCAAGCTTAGAGCTTCTTCCTAGCCTTAAACTTTTGTTTAGGTTTAGAAACCCTACTATTCTTACCACCCATAGCCTTTCCACCAAACTTCTTCTTTTGTTGTTGTTGTTGTTTATCATCACCTTCATCATCAGACCAATCCTCTTGATCATCCCCCTTTTGTTTCTTGAACTTCAATTTATTTCTTTGTCCTCTAACTGGAGCTTGTTTAACCGCATCCAAATATGCATCAATTCCAGACCCTCCCTTACTCAAAATATCATCATCATTGTTATCTTGTTCTTTAAAGACAAGTTTCCCACCTTTGGTCTTGAATTCAGCTTTTTTGGATTGGATATCTGATTTGGTAAATTTCTTAGGTTTAGAAGAAGAAATATGGGCTAAAGCATTCTTATCTAAAAGATTCAATGGTTCATCACCTGATTCAAGAATGAACTGAGAGGCTTTGGAACGAAGTTTATCTTCATCATAGATTTCAACTTCTTCTTCATCACTATCGGAGTCGTATAAGGCTTGTTCATATGCTGAAACGAACTTACGTTCACCACCAGCAGCAGCTTGGCCGGCGGTAGAACCACCAGCTTGTTCATCTTGTTGTTCTTCCTGTTGCTTCTTCTTGAGTCTATTTCTGGTCTTTTTAATATTTGCAATCAATTTCTTATCTTCTTCAGGAATAGCTTGTTCAATAGCTTCAATACCAAATTTTCTAATCAATCTTTCAAGAATATGTTTAACCTTAGATTTAAAATGTCCTTTATGTTCATGTGACCATTTCATTAATTTATTCAACATTTCATGTAAATTTTCTTTAACCATTTCTTCAGGTAAACATAATACTTCAACTTTTACAAATCCAATTGCTGCCTTGGCAATTTCTCTTGAATTATGAGTAAGGAATAATTCAACAGTTGTTGCAATTTCCAAAAGGGTTTCAACATTCAATTGATCCTTGAATTCAAATACCAAACATGAGATGGCAGTAATACATGCAGAAATCATATGTGGGGATTGCGCAGCTAAACCAGCACTAACCATTGTGAAATATTCAGTTAAGGAAGCTTGTGAATCCGGTGAATTAGGATCAAATCCTGGAACTTTTGAATTTTGAACAATACCTCCAGCCATCATTTTATGACCCATTTGAATTAAGATTTGATATGATAATTGACGAGATTTTTCATTGACATCCTTAGTAGCAAGAATTATTTCTTGTAAAATTGCCGGAATGAAATATAAATCGGTAGCAGGTAAGATATCAAGTATGAGACTAATTGTGGTTAATCTAGATGCACGAGCTGAATTATGGGTGATTTCACTAGTTTGAAGTATAACATTTTCAATTTCCCCAATGAAATTTATGATTGAAGTCTTACCTTGGTCAGTCTCAGCAAGTTTTGAAATTAATCTATATGAACGTTTTTGAATCATTGAATTATCCTTCATGATTACGGTTGTTGAGAAAATTGCAAAGAGGGCATTATGACTAGTTTCAGGTACGAACTTCGCCATGGCAACAATTAAATCCATCATGGTAATACTTAACTTTGGTGGTTCATTCTTCTTCGCAGCACCACCTTGTTGTTGTTGTGGGGCTGCTGCTTCCTCATCCATAGCATTTCTTAACAATCCACATACTTTATCAAAAGTTCCTGCTAATTCATCTTTAGGTACAATCAGTAAATAGACATCAATAGTTTCCAAAACAAACCCTCTTGAATCTGGCATAGTTGATGAAAAAACATTAAATAGAACACTTAAAATGTTTGATGCTTTTGAACTTAAATATTCCACATTCTTAACAGCTTCACTAGTGGGGAATTCTTGTTGCATTAATAAATCATCATTCATTGCTCCTTGAGCATATACAATATTTGATTCTGCTAATAATCGAAGAGCATGACATACCGAACCACGTAATTCAGGATTAGCATACATTAAATCGGAAAGTTTTGCTGCGAATTCATCATCAAACCCACTAGTTAAATCTTTAGGTAAATCACAAAAATGAGGGAGAAGAGACCAAATTTGATCAATTATGGTTTGGAAGATTTTTACATTCATTGATTCCTTATTATTTGATTGGGTGATTTTATCTTCAAAGAATTGAATCAGGGGGAGGATTTCGGATTTATAGAATGATAATTCTGCGTGACGAACATTATCCCTTAAGATAGGTAATAACCATGCTCTACCTTGACCTCCAGTAGCACCAGTAAGGTTTAATGGTAAGATACTTAATATTACTTGGGGACCCATAGTTGAAATACTGGCAGCAATCAAATCTTCTGCTTCTTTATTATGAGGGAAATTATCAGTTTCATTAGTTCTCCAACCTCCAACAGTTTCCAAAATGCTTAAGAAATCAGGATTGGCACGAGTTCTTAATTTTAGAATTGTGGCAGTTATGAATTCTAAGATTTGTTTGGTTGCATGTTGATATTTAATTGAGAATAATTCCTTTTCAATCATATCAGAAATGAACGTAATTGTTTCATCTATTAATTCGTAGATTTGTGGTGTGATTCCATTGGTGGCAGTAGGTTGTAATAAATAATTATCAGGGATTACTTGGGTAATGATAGCGATCAAACATTGTGAAGCTGATGTATAAATATCTTTTGAATTTGATGCTAAGAAAGTTGCAACAGTTGGTAAAATAGTTGTTAATTTACCAATACAAACTTCGGGAGATAAAGTTGAAAAACTTTCTAAAGCTTTAGCAATAACAGCTAACCAACTTGCAGCTAAATGGGAATCATTAATTGAAGGTTTTAAATCAAATATGATATTTAATACTTTTGAAAATTTATCAACATCAATAATATTAGTCATTGATTTGAATAATCCTTCAAATGCACCAAAAGCTGATGAAACAAGATATTGATCAGAAGTTTTTGAAATTTCCAACAAGATATCACAAAGGGGTTCAATTTGAGTCACTGGCCATGAATTAATTGAAGTAATAGTAGTGATCAATTGTAAACAATGAATAATCTGAGAATTTAATTCTTTATTGGTATTCTTCTTTTTTTGTCCACCAGCTTCTTGTAACAAACTAGTTAATTTGTTTAAAGATACTTCGGCAGCTAATCCACTGGCAACATGTACTGGAGAAGGTGAAGCTGGAGGATTAGATAAAATATTACTAACTGCTTCTTGAGCTCTTCTTCTTACTTTTGGTCTTGGATCAAATGACAATTCTAATAATCCTAAAAATGCTCTTTTGGGAGAAACAGTGGTTGTAGTTGAATTCCATTGTTTATGATCTTGTGCTAATAATAAACTTTCTAATGCTCCAATGGTTGATCTAATCAATGGAGCTTCTGATTCTGGATGAGTCAAAGGATGAGCTAATTTTGTTAAAATTTGATTGAAATTTTCTTTAAGTAATGGTTTTGGTGTAAATGGGAAAACTAAATCTAAAAAGTATGCTGTTGTAGTTGCTAAATTGTTATCCAAGATAGTTTCATCATTGATACATTGATCTAACAATGCCAAGAATGATACGAAGTAAGCAGTAGGTGTCTTATCATTCTTTTGTTCTTCAATGTTCTCTTCAACTGCTGATAAAATGATTGCTAAATGTTTTTGATTTTCCAATTTGGAATTTATTTGATTTCTTATTTTGGATAATTTGTCATCTAAGACCATGGCGTCTATAGGCATACCACCATCTGGATTGTTACTACTATCAGACATGGTTAATAACTCCTAAATAATCTATAATAAAACAGAGAAGAGTAGATAGCTCATCGATTTAACTTTTGGTATGAAAAATTAATTTTTTTTTGGTGATGATGATGCGATGAGTGAGAAATCAATTATTGCTACCATGTGTATTCCTATATTACAATAGCATTTATAAGTTGGCTAGTACAGTAGTAGTTAGTACAGTGGTTACTTACTAGTACAACCTCAACTACGCTTCCAAATTCAATTCTTCCAATAAACAATCAATACCACAAATATCCCGATCATACAACTGAACTGCCCTCTTAACAACCCCAATATCATCCACCCTAACCCCTCCTCCGGCTCCTTCCACCTTCAAATTAAACCCAGGATCTAAAGTATCACCCTCATATTCCTTATGAACATTATACTTCCTGCTCAAATAATACCTAACATCATCCACTAATTCAATAGTATCAGTCTCTTGTCTTTCTTTAATCCGCTCAGCCGATTCTTGAACTAGAGCACTAAATTCCTGTCGTTGATTTTCGTCCTTTAAGATGGGTTGTATGTTATATGCAATTGCTTTGGTGATATGTTGTTCCAATTTCTCACATCTTGTTTGCCATGAAGTTCGGATTAGTTCATAAGGGTTCTGTCCTAGTTGTTTTTCAAAGTTGATGAACTCTGAATAGGTGAACTTTGGGAATGCCGTGGTGATGGCTACTGCGCATGTTGTTTTCAATCTTTCCAAAAATAATTCATCAGCAGCATAGAGGAGTGGAATCACTAGGGTTAGAGGTATGTCAGGGACATTGTCATGATAGAGATAGTTAAGGATCATTTCTGCGATTAGGTGAGTTTCGGCCGTGGTTGAGAGACGAATGATTGGAAGATGTTCAGGTTGGAGTTGTGGTCGATTGACGATTTCTAGATTATTGTGTGGATCGGCGTATATCGGTATTTCTTCTTCGTGAGAGTATTGGAAGATTTCTGATTTAAACATGGTGTCGAAATATTCTGATCGGGCTAGGATGGATTTATGTACTGCATAATAAACTATTGAATAATCTTCAGACTCGGAATCAATGTCCATACATGCTACGATTATGTCAGGGATGGAGTCAGATTCGAGTAGGGTTGATTTGGATTCTTCTGATAAATATTCCAGAACATCTATATCTTCAATATCAACTTCCTCATCATTGTTATCGTCATCTTCTTCGGGTCGTTGTCCAAAATCAATAGGAATTGATAATTTTTCTTTACATATACATTTATTCAAAAATTCATCAAGTTCACTTCTTGCAATTTCAACAAACTTAAATGCCAAATCATGCCGTAATTTCGATTTCTCCTTATCCTTTTCATCATTCAACTTCTTGATCTCTTCAGCTCCTTGTACAAGATCAACTAATCCATATTTTCTAGCCAAGGAAATAACATCGTCCTGAATCGATTTATCATCAATCGCAATAGAATCAGTTCGAAGATATATATAATCTATAATTACCTTAAACACCGCGGAATCAATTGATTCAGACATATTAACAACCGTCAACTCAGCCCAATCTCCACCTGGTATCAATTTCTCCCGGAAATATGGGATTCTAGCAACTAATAAAAACCGATGTAATCGAAACTTCTCATCTTTAAACACCAATATAATATCCTGTGTAGGCACCATTCCACCCAGTTGTTGTTGACCCCATAAGGAAGATATATGTCCTGCAAAGGGTTGTCTAACATCTACCGCCTTTGAAATATCAAAACTAATCAATAAATCCCGAATCCGATCAGTGAGGGCACCATAGACACATCTAGCCCCTTGGAAAGTATCTCTATCACATACCGCACCTCTACGGAGTAAAAGTTCAACAATATCATAATGACCACATAGGGATGCTAATATTAGAGGTGAATAGTCGTATTTGTCCATTTGATTTATGTTTAGGTTGGGTGTTGAGAGGAGGGAATCTACTGAGTCGATGTCCCCTGTTCGGCATGCGTAGCATATTTGGTTGAATTCTTTCGTGGAGGAAGAAGTGCTGCTGGTTGTGGTAGTGGTTGTGGTACTGGTTGTGCTGCTGGTTGTGGTAGTGGTTGTGGTAGTGGTTGTGGTTGTGGTGGTGGAGGAAGATGTGCTTATTTCCGATTGAGATAAGGAGAGATACAGTTGATAGGTTGAATCGGACAATTCGGGTGTTGATTCACGAGTACCTGAGGTTGATGAAGGTGGTGGCATAATGATGATGATGGTTATGATGAGTGTCTATGAGTGTCTATCACCTTGGCGATGTTGCTTATTAACTGAAATTGGAATTTGTTGTAAAACTTTGGGGACATAAAATTGATAAGAAAGAGCGCTACCAAATTAACACTACTCCTACAACATATTCAGTTTATATAGTGAAGGAAAAGGAGGTGAATGGAGAGATAGATAGATAGATAGAGATAATACTACATTTGAAGTAGAAAGGAGTAATATTTTAGTTATAAATTGGGTATAAATGTTCATTAAAGTAATAAAAAGGGTTGTTTTATATAATCTTTGTATTCTATTTAAAGTTATAAGTTTACTAAGTTAGTAAGTACTGGTAGGTGATGGTGATGATGATGATGATGAAGAAGGGTATACAATTGCACCCAATTTGATATTCAGTGGTAGTTGACTATACTGGTACGATTTCTTTTTGGGCCCTATTCTTCACATCCAAATATCTTACAAATGGTGGTATTCTTCATCTTTAAAGAAGCTTCAATTTGTTTATCCAAATTAGCCAGTGGTAATGCTTGAATCTTAATCCAATTACTTAAACGACTATTAACCATTGTCAATTTAATGTCATCTTTACCTTCTTTCAAATATTCCATTGCCCAATTCAGGAAAATATGAGCTCGTTTGACGTTATTTCGAAGTTTTAAATAGGAGGGACGATAACTTTCAGATGAATAGTCGGACATTTAATTGGTAGTGTTGTTATACTTAAGTGTTGGGTTTGTATATAAATATAAATGGGTGCAAATTGTGTTGAATGGGGTAGTTAGTTGATCAAAGAGCAAAGTATTTAATTAGCAATAATTGTTAGGCAGTTTGATGTTAATAGCTAGTTGTAGTTACTTAATTGCCTTCTGTGTAACACAAGACATGGCTTATATCATATGACACAAGCAACATCACCTACTCCCACCTAATAAAGTAACTTTGTGTTCATATCGACATACCAAAGTAAAATTCTGCGTTTGCTACAAAGACACCAACCGTTATTATCATACAATACCATTTTTATGTGACTTATATCATATAACTTCAAACTTGTGATTACTACAACAACACATATAACTTCACCTGAATGGTTAATTGATTGATTTAATAATTGAATGATTGCTTGATTGGTCTAATTCTTACTACAACCCCCAAAAAGGAGAGAAAGAAATAGAATATAAGGTGCGTCAACGTCAAACGATTTTTACAGTGAGTCGCGCCTGATAAAAAAAACTTTCTATCATGTTTTTTGAACTCATAACAACCACTTCTTTTCTCTTTAAACACGATTATACCACACAACGAATAAGAGCTATGCCTCCAAAGAAAAGCGATATTTACCTTAGGTTGGTAGCAACTAGGGAGGAAGAAGCCCGTTTGTCAAATGCTCTTTTGGTGCACAAAAATGGTGATATTAGAACATTGAAAGAACTCGCTGGAGCCTACAACGTTAGCTACAATAAATTGCTTCGTAGACGTCAAGGAATTGGTTCCAAACGTGAAAGCCATCATGATCAACAATTGTTGACCCATGCTGAAGAGCTCGTACTTGCAAATTTGGATCGCGTCGGAGTCTTTGTGTGATAGGACACCTCTGGTGGATGGGATTATGCAAATTGTGAACAAATTTTTACAATCGCGCACCGGTGTTACCATTAAGCCAGGTGGTAATTACCAGATTTAGAGCAAGGTTCGAGTTTGACTTGCATGAACTTAATTCAATACCTAAGGGGTTAATAGAAGGTTTCAAACATGAAAGTCTTGCGGCTTGGTTCAAATTTTATGAGCATGTTGTTAACACAATTGGTGTCAAAGTTGACAATATTTATAACATGGATGAGAGGGCTGTACAAGTTTTGGAGCATTAGGGAAAACCAATTACCGTTTCTCGGTCGTTGCCTCTTGTTTTGAAAGATGGCGCAACAACACCTTCGGAGTTGTCTATTTGCATTGAGACCATTTCTGCAACTGGTAGGGTGCTCACCCCACAATTTATCTTCAAGGGGAAACACTTGTTGAATTCGTGGTTTGACATCGACGTAGCTGACGATATCCCAGACTGCGATAGTGAAAATGAATGGACACCTACCGATAAAGCCTTGGATTGGCTACAACACATCTTCATTAAAGAAACCAAACCAACCGACCCAGATGAGTGGAGATTACTCATTCTTGATGGGCAAACTTGCCACACAACTGACCGATTCTTGGCTAAAGCATTAGAACATAATATCTGGCCAATATTCTTACCTCCGAATTCCTCACACCTAACTCAGCCTTTGGAGATGGCTACTAATGGACACTTAAGAGGACTCTTTGGTAACGACGTTGATGGAAAGTTGACAAATTCAACAAAGGTTACATTGGACCAGGCTGAGATTCTTCGGGCTTACAATAAGGCTCGCCGAGAAGCGTTTACCGACAAGAACGTTTTGGCATCATGGGAAAATGCTGGTCTTGTTCCGTACAACCCCTTGATATGTTTGGATAGGGAAGAGGTCATTCAACCCGTCGTTCCGGAACGTGCACCAATGTTTGCCGAAACTACAAATGCAGTATTATATGCAGCTCCGCAACGTAAGGACAGTGTTAGGACCAATGTCGAAACTATCTTCAATAGTTCTAATTCAGAAAAAACTTGTAAGTATATTTTAACTCAAAGTCGAAAAGAGAATCTACAACTTCAGGCAAAAGTCGACGCCTTGAAGCGAAAGATTGCCACCTACGAAGCGGAAAGGGAGGAAAAGAGGCTAAAGGAAAACTAAATTAGGATTGGGATGAGCCCAAATACGAAGACTAATGGCAATGATGGCATTGTAGTTCAAAGTCAAGAAGCTGGCGCCGCAGGAAATGGAAGTCCTCAGAATAGAAGGCCTAGAAACTTTAAATAATTTGTATAACGTGTATTATAATGTTTGACTAATTTAGTGAAATTCTTGCAAGAATATACTAAATTTATATTTGCATCGTTACACAGTCAGATACGTTGTGTGTAAAAAATCAAAGGGTCGATTTGTGTCAATGTGTCAAAATTCAATTGGTGATAAACTGCTGATAAGCGAAAAAAAATGATTTTGTGTAATTATGACTCATTTACTAATTTATACGGAGTGCTCTTACTATTACTACTGATTATGATTTATTAATTAAGAAAAATTTTTCACTTCATCTCTTCTCTTCTCTAGTTCCTCACCCTGCATTTCTATTTCTTGGTTCATTAATTCAATTCTCCACATCTCACTTTTCATATATATTTCTTCTTCTTCCTGTTTCTTTCCCCTCTCTCTTCTCCCTCTTATACATCCACTCCCACCCTAGAGACGATAATGACCATCACAACCATAAACATAATAGTAGTAGGTGCTGGTTTAATAGGACCCCGTCACGCAAAACATATCCAACTCTCCCAACACCACCCACCAACCCACCTCTTTGCAATAATCGACCCCCTCCCCAAAACAAAACTCTTAGCTACACTGCTCGGAACTTCCCATTTCAAATCCATAAAAGACTTAATCACATATTGTGATAGATACCACATCCCTTATCCTGATGGTGCTATAATCTGCACTCCAAATCACACTCATGTGGATATAGCTATTGAACTTTCAACATATGGTATTCATCTCCTAATTGAAAAACCAATCGCAACTACCTTATCCCAAGCTAGAAAATTACAACAAACTACCCAAGGAAAGGTTAAAATCCTAATCGGACACCACCGCCGTTTTAATCCCTACATCGTCGCCACCAAAAAATGTCTAGATAAATTAGGTCAAATAATAGCAATACAAGGCACTTGGACCCTCCCAAAACCCACCTCCTACTTCTCCGCTGCCCCATGGAGAACACATACCCACACAGGAGGAGGAACCGTGGCAATTAACCTAGTTCATGACCTAGATATACTCCAATTCCTCCTCGGTCCAATCTCAAAAATCTATGCCCAACCCGTGTCCAAACAAAGGTCTCATGAAGTTGATGAAGGTTGTGTATGTATCCTAACCTTCCAATCTGGCGTGGTTGGAACGTTTGTATGTGCAGATAATGTAGTTTCTCCGATAAATTTCGAGTGTGGGACAGGTGAGAACCCCACTATACCCCAACATGATCCCGTTGCTGGCGTTTATAGGATCTTTGGTACTAGGGGGAGTTTATCCATCCCCGACATGACACTCTATCACCAACGAGGAGATACAGATTGGACGCATGAGGTAATGGAGGAAAAAGTGAAGGTTGAAGGTGGGAGGGCACCTTTTGAAGCTCAATTTGGCCATTTTGTGGATATGATCTTAGGTAACATTGGGGAAGACGGGGTGATGTGTGGTGTTGGAGATGGTGTTGGGGCTTTGAGGTGTGTGGAAGCTGTTCAGAGGAGCATGAAACTGGGGATGCTTGTGGATGTTGATAGTATTGATGAGGAAGATATTTTAGGTGGGTTGTAAGGGGTAGGAGAATGAGATGAAAAGTATGGTTTGGCTTTATGATATTATGTAGTTTGGGTTTTAGTTTTGTATGGAATAATCGTTATTATGCTATCTATTTTAAATTCAGTGAAATTTCAAGGCTATTAGCATCCTCTAAATAAGTCAAGAGAGCCCTCGTTTGAACTTTTTATTAGCATCTTTATTTCATATTTGAATGAATTTCCCCTATCAGACAGATTGGACTACTTTTGAACGGCATAAAGAAATAGATTGGCACAAGAACAATGAGGAATACCCCAGATAACTACTTAAAATGGTCCCAGTTGCCACAACTCCTTTACCCATACGTTCTACAATAGCATTATCAAGCCAAAAAGCTTGCGGTTCCCTTAGCTCTCAGCTCAATAGAAGATTTGATGATGCGCCTCGTCGTTCACATATTCCCTTCACAACAATAGAAACCAAAACATAAAACAGCTTGGATTGGACCTGTATTCTAATTTATTATCAAGTAGTTTGATTTGACTTTTTGTCTAAAACAAAACGAGAATGGACATCCGAGCGAAAGGACAGAAAGACGCTGGCGAAATTTGATGCTGTGCTTTGGTAAACTATTCGGAACACTTGAATCATCTCACAGGCGATTATTCCAGATCCGTCATTGAATCATAACAGTAAATCATACTATTTTAATCTCTTGTGTAAAAGTATCCGGTGAAACCTAAGCATGGTTGAACAACCCAACTTTTGAGTGGTACTGCTAACCCGGACATATAAAAACCATATTGAAATGGTTCGTGGGTTGTCATTTCTCCTGCATATAATAATATGTCATCGTTTTCGATTGTTTTAATTATTTTTTTGTTTCTCGTAAATTTTTACTTCAAAAAATAATTTATTCATAAAATATTTCATTCTTTTTGTGCGGCAAACACCAAATAAAATTATTGCAGTTCCCCCACCATTAAGAGAAAGAAGATTATACAATATTACGAACATTCTATATATATATGTGTGTTTTCTGGTTTGAAGCGGCGTAGATCAGAGTTATGGCCATACCAAATTTGAAAGGATGATGCCTGATTTAAACAATTTAGGTGTTTATGTACTCCGTGGGATCCACACAATCTTCGATATTCCAAGTTGGTCATACTAGAAATTCAATGTTTTATGGTTGGTTATTCGGATGAGGGTTATCTTCTCTATGTCATTCATTCTGCACGAATCTTGGTTGCACTGATGGTTAAACTAAAATCTACCATTTTTCCAGCACGATTAGGAAAACTTAATTAATCAGAGAAACTTGTTATCCCAAAACACGTTGTTGGATAGAAAAGCCTTGCAAGAAAGCATCTACATCGTCCATTTCCAACACTTCTGTTCCACCTACTACCTCACTTCCCATTTCCGGTGCTGAACCCAAAGAAGTTCTCATTCCCATTGCCAAGATCTGTCTCCGTCCGCCCAGTATTCAATAACTCACATCATCATATTACCACCATAGCTGAACCCGAGGGGGAAATAGTAATTCAAAAATGCTGCCGTCACATCCATTTGATGAATTATGTTCTTAGTCTTTGCAACTATCGCAAATAATAACTTGATTGATTCACTTCGAATTACAGGGCTAAATGTTTCATTGTAGTCGATTCCTTGTTTCATTATAGCCAACGTGAAGGAATCGACTATCATGAAACATTCAGCCCTCGAAGTGAATCAACCAAATTATTATTTGGGTTAGCCGCAAAGACAGTAGTTCATCAGATGGATGTGACGACTGCACTTATAGGAGCACTGCATATAAAACCAAATATTCAGTAATGGACATTCTTCATAATCCTTATATTTTATTTTATCCATTGCACTACACAGGCATTCACTACTATTCTGACAACCAGAAGGATATCACATTCTCTTCAGGTAGTGTAAAGAGTTGCAAATCAAAACTTTCCCTTTGAAATGTAAATATCTTTCAAACTTAATTGATTGGAGAAAGCAATTAGAGATAGTAACGATAATGTTACCCAATTTGAATATATCTTATCTAATCTCAATTCTGCAATAATGCAATGACCAATTGAATATTGTACAAACCACTATTTATAGGAAATGTTAACCTGTTGAGAATTTGGTATGTTTCACATGTTTCACCAGTAGATGTTTGGTAATATATAATTAGAATCCTTATACGTACATGCGTATATCAATATGAATTTGAAAATAACACCCCTTCGTTAAAGTTTTGATTATTGACCTGAATTTTGATCATTTTCCAGTTTGCAATAAACAATTCCAATCGCAATTATAGGAGGTCCATAATGCTCAAGATATGTCACAGGCATTCTAATAAGTTGAAAGAGTTGTCATCATTCCCATTTACTAATTTTATTCTTTAATTGGAGTTATGCGATTTCCGAAGACAGGAAGCATCTTTTAAAGTTTTTCGAAGTGTTAGATCGCCTTGTCCCACATAGAATATTCAATTGGTTGGGTAATGTGTGAATTTAATAGACTTGCCATGAACCAGAATTCAGTTCGAGTAAACGGACAACCTTTTCTAGCAACCCACTTCCAAATTGTAACATGGGATAGTCTTTCTCTTTTTAATACTTTATGTCTTATTCTGCAGTATATCTGTAATAGTGTTAGTACCTCTATTGATTCACGATTATAGTTTGAAGTGGGTAACGATCTATACCTTTCGAGGTCGTCCGCTCACTCTAGTGCCAGTTAAACTAATGTATAGTTTTAGGAGTTCTCATTTTCATGTTCTATTTCCTTCCACACCGAAATTCAAGGGTATTAAATTTCTTGGATGGAACATGTTTCAGAAATAGTCTACTATAGGGTTCTTTAAACTAACCAAGATTAAAAAGGGAATATTAACTTGGCTACAGAAGAATTAATTTATTTGCTTAGGTCTTCTCTAGTCTCCTTTTGGAAACCTCCACCATCGCGTCTTGTCATACTACGTTACATTATTATCATTCCAAGAAATATTGAAAACTTAAAAGACCTCTAATTTCCCTATTTTCATAATCCAAGAGTTATATCCAGTCAACTTTCTCTACTATCCCCTACTTCCCTATAACGTGGAATAATTATTCTATTGGTACGTTTTTTGCTTGGCGGTTTAATATCAATCAGAACCATACAAAATATGCAACAGCATTTAACCATTAGCGGGGATTGGTCATTTTTCCAAAAAGGGCTGAAGATATCTATAAATATGGTTCAATTGGTCTAGATTACGTTTTCTAATGTTCTGTGTTTTCTTCTCTACTAGCTTAAAAAACTTATTTCATTCGGTATTAGGTTCTTGAAATATGATATTCATTACTTTAATTTGTGCTTTAGCTTTATTGGACCCCGCTTGGGCGTTTACACTCTTGGGTGAGTATTATTCCTACGTTTCTGATGGTTGGGTCATTATTTCGCTACCTGTTATTATTAGCAGCGATGGACTGGTTGTGCTTGGTGAGGAAGGTGACACTCCCCAAGAATTTGAATTAGTTGGAGATACGTTAAAAGCTGGTTCGCAGATTGTTGGTACTCTCCTGTACGACAGTTTACTCAGGCTTTACGATGAAGGTACTGGTGTTTTTGGTTCTTGGCTGATTCTGGGTCCTTTATTAGTATACTCAATAGATACGTTTATAAGAGATGACTATATTTGGGACACATGCACTGGGTGTAGGCCAATTAGTTTCAGAATCGTTGAAGATGAACCGGCTTCTAGTAGTTTGGAATCAAGCGAAGAAAGTGAACCAGAAACTGGTCTGACAACAAGTGAAACAGAAAGTACCGAGCCAACAACTGAAGTGACTGAAACAGAAAGTTTTGAATCAACAAGTGAAGAAAGTGAAACGGATAGTACCGAGTCAACAAACGAAGTGACTGAATCAGAAAGTTCTGCATCTAAAAGGGAAGAAAGCGAATCAGAAAGCTCTGCATCTACAAGTGAGGAAAGTGAGTCAGAAGGCTCTGCATCAACAAGTGAAGAAAGTGAACCCGAAAGTGCTACACCAACAAGTGAAGAAAGTGAACCCGAAAGTGCTGCACCAACACTTGAAGCAGAAGAAAGTTTCACACCAATAAGTGAACCAAGTGAAGCAGACGAAGAAAGTTCAGTGCCAGCACGTGAAACCAATGCAGCAGGTGGCAATGAAGAAACCGGCACAACCGAGGAAATTAGTGGGATCCCTAACGTAGCAATCACTGACAAAGAATCTGGGGTCATCTCACCAACCACAGTGGAAACTTACCATGAAACTGATACTGAATTTACGACAGTTACCGTAACTGATACTTTAATTACCACGGTTACTGAATGTGGCGTCGGCTGCACGACGTTCACTAAACAATATTTTCACACTTATACTACAGTATGTGAGATATACGTCAGTCCTAATCCAGAAACGACCATGAAAGCTGCTAAATCAACGACTGTAGATACACAAACGTCGACGGATGCTACCAAAAAGAAGACGGTGGCGGAAATGCAGACGAGAACAGGGACTATGGAGGCCGCAAAGGTTACCACGTTACAACCAGCTGCCCCGCAGAGCGAGGAACTAACGACGGTTCAAATCTTACTGGCCAGCCATACAGTGACAGAAGAAGATACAGTACCACTAGTGGAAGCAAGTTCAGGTTCATCCAACCTCTTTAGCGTTGTTATACCCATGATCGTTGGATTAACTTCGCTAATATTCTTTTTGTAGCATGCTGCACTTCGAAACCTAAAGAAAACTTTGATGGTTTGGCATAATTAATTTTATGGATTCAAAAGATAGTTAGCTTGGTTCTTAGAATGCTATATGTTTCTTACCATTTTCGAGAGCTAGTAAAGTATTATCTCTTCAACTGTTGGAAATTCCCCGGCTTGAACACCACTGCTAATCAACAAAGTATGTGGGAGGCAATGCTAGTTATAATTGTTCTCGCTTATCCTGTATATCGCTTCTCACCTTCATCGAGTCTCTAGTGTGTAAAGAAGTCCGCAAAGATTGATCAGAATCTGTAAGAGTTGCTTGGTTTGGATAATTACTGATAAATCCGGTTTAATTAATAATAATGTACACCGTTTATCTATTTTATGCCATGGGCTTTCTAATCTTAATCTTATCGATAATAAAATTGGTTGCCAAAACAAATAAACAAAAATTAGAAATTTTCGCAACAATAAATTTCCGGGTAATATTTCTCACATGATATATGCGTGATATTCACATGACAAGAAAATCCTGCATATAGACCCACCAGTAATCGTTGAAATAAATCAAATAAAAAATTTACCTTAAACCAATGCTACCAGTATAAATTTACACCACATACAACATCAATAAACTAGCCATAAAAATGTCCAAATTTGTCATTCCAACTGCTTTAAAAGAATTAAGATTCCACCTCTGTCAAACTGGGGAACACAGCACTGCATTACGTCAATTCTTAGTTAAGAATTATGCTAGTTTAAAGACACAAACTGATAATAAATTACCCATATTGATTAGAGAAAGTTATGGAATTAAACCAAGTTTAATTGCTAGATTTGAAAAGGGGGTGGAAGTCAAGAGTAATTTGGAAGGTTTGGATGTTGCTGGAGTTGAGAAGGCTTTAGCTGATGTTTTGAAGAAATAATGTCAATCACGCAGATTGAGTATGGAGATGGAGGAGATTAATAAACACATCATAGAAAGGACGAGGCTAAGAAAAGGCCGTGATTGGGTGAATAAGGTTATTGATCTAGTTTAATGACGATAGGAGAAGAATAAAAGGTTGATACTTTTGTTGTACATTATTTATATTATATTGCATTTTATATAAGAAAACTCTAATACATAAAACCTAGGTGTTGTGTGTTACTTATAACGATGATGATTCTTCCTTCTTGTAGTTCTTACCAACTTGATAAACTCCCCAACCAACACTTGCAGCCTCAGCATTATATATTTCCTTGACCTTCTCCCCCGCCATTTCTGCTACCCCACTGGCAACCACAAGCGGAACAAAATGTTCCAAAGTAGGATGAGCATCCTTCAACAACTTTCCATTCTTAGTTTTCAACTCCAATAATCCAGCCAAGTTATCTTCCCTTTCCAAAGTCAGTTTCAACAATTGGTTGAATGGTTTAACATATGGCATAACCTGTCCGGGCATCGCAAAACTTCTTCCGAGATCGTAGAGATTATGTACTGACATACCGGAACATACAACCATACCTGAAAGATATCTTTGTTTATCTTCGTCCCAGACTTGTTCAGTTCTGAATTTACCTAATAATTGCCCAAGTTTGAAATGGGTATCAAAATCACCATCATTAGACGTGAGACTAACTTGAATAACCGCGGTGTCTTGTAAATCAAGTTCCTTTTCGACAGGTTGTGGGTGGGTTTGGGTAGTGTAATCACTAAATGCAACTTTGAAAGGCACCCATACACCATGATCCAATCCTCTGTCGCTAACTTTCGTTTCAAACCCACCTGTTTTCAACACATCTACTAATGATTTCACCACAGTTGGAGAACTAAAGGAATGGAATTCCTCAGCATACATATATTTAGGAAATCCATAAAAGTCATAAATCAACTTATTCTCCTTACCTGGCTGTTTTGGGGTAGTTATTTCGATAAGATTTGAAGACAGGGATTGCCAATGGGCACTGACGACGATTATATAGTCTGGTTTCCAATTTTGTTTAATTTTGGTTCCGATTTTTTTAATGGTGTTATAGGCACCGATGTTGGACATGGGGTCGGTTGGATACATGAATGATGGGGCTCCGTGGGAGAAGAAGTAGGTGGGGAATGGGGTGGGGTTCTTGATGAATTTTGAGACTGATGATGCTGACATGACTGGTTTGTTAGTAATATTAGTAGGAGAAGAAGTGGTAGTATAATAATAGTAAGTGATTATTGAAGCTATTATTGGAAGAATGCTGAAAAGTAGTTTCATATAAGTTATGAGGGATGGGGTTTTATATAGAATATGAAATCTATATCTGGGGGATGAGAGTTATCATTTTGGGTTAGTTTTTAAATTACTAAAAGATTTAAAACATTTGAAGTGGATTACAAGATCATGCCTTGGGCACAAAGATAATGGATGGGTGGTTTATTATGTAAGATGACAAATGAATAATCGGAAAAACCGAAGCCAGATCCGGAAGTTTTTTGAAACGACATTTTTGATATATCCGTTATTTATGTCTCCCCAGATGTCTCATCTTGTATATCCGTAATTTGCAACAATTTGTTTAAATTAACAACCAAAGTATTCTTAAACCTTTCAAGCTATGGATCATTCAATCAATGGAGACCCCGTAATAGATAATTGGTTATTTCTTCTGCAGCTGACCCCCATATTCTTTCTCTTGGCACTAACCCGGTCTAAATATGAATACGAGTCGTCATCCTCTTCTATAACAAACAACAACTGGATCTGCAAAACGAGCCTTCGAATATAAGAGCAACCTTCATTAAGGATTATGTACCAATAATGTGTGCCTTATGACCTGCCGATTCTTTCATCAAGGTGATGATATAAAACTTCCCAATTTGGTACGTGATAGATGCTACCAGCAGAGCAGTGTACTTATAAATGACCCCATAACTTTCTTGTGAACTTGCTTTCGTGTATCAAAATCCTGGTTCTGAAACTGGTTGGGTTTATCAGTTTTCGGGTGATTGGTACTCATATCCCATGTCAACTTACAATACCGAAAAGTCAGAACCCGATGTCCTCTAATGTTAGATGGTGTTTGAGAAGTCTGTTTTTGGATGCAGTAACTTACATGGCATAGAATAGGATGTTGCAAAGGGTGGTGCTAGTTGACACATTCGGTAATTTAATATGAAGACAGACCAAGCAGTACACTCTTCCTTATCTTTTCAGCAGTATTGTGACATTGGTTTAAGGTGAGCGTGAAATTCGAGTTCCCCTACGAATCGAAAAGATATCTTTGAATTTGACATAGTTTAGGTGTGCCATTTTGAGTTTGACAAGCTGTAGGGTTATGTTTAGACATGCATCGGTAATCCTGTTGTTCTAGTTACCGTTTCATGTTAGAGGCGGAGTGATTAAGAATGCAAATATTTCGTGGTTTGGTTCATATTTGAATAAACTTGGTCTAGGATAAGCGAAAGAATGTACACAGTCACGACAAATAAACTGAACTCGTGATTTAGTTCGAGCGTTGCTTTTGTTTGTTAACGGTTTCTTATTATGTTTATGTTTATGTTTATCTTATTATTCGAGGAAGAAGATGATGGTGTTTCTATTTCGTCGGTTGATAATAATAAGGATGGAACGGATCATTGTTAATGAACAATAAAAGATGGGCCGTTTCTCCAACAAAAGAGATAATGGTGACCTGAAAGCTGTTCCGCACTGTCGGTTTAGGATGAATTCTCAAATAGGTGTACACTAAATTATGGATAGGTCATTCCTCTGTTTCTCTTGTCTCCTTCTCAAAGTACACAACCCTTCTACATAACCATTCAATACATATAATCTGATGTAGCATTTACTCTTTAAAATTAGAGTTTTTCGTTTAAGCCGTTTCTCATAGGAATAGAAAGGAATTAGTTGAATTGACGATTGGGTTATGGCATAATTCTATATGCAGTATTTATTTACTAACTACGGCAATAATAACAATCAATTTAACCTTTTGTTTAAGTTATAAGATGAAATTTATTACCTGAGAGAGATGTTGATGACGATTGAATAGATTGATTGATTTTCAAATAGATCAGCCTATATTTATATATATAAACCAAATGATTTTCCACTACTACGACCATTAAATATATTAGTTAGATTATATATATGCTGTACATACAATTAATGAAACTCAATCAATCAAATAAGTAATTAATCATGGGACTATTTAAAAGAGTATGTCACATTATTAAGGTTAATCATTCCACCACCCCCATACAAATAAAATTATACTAACCATTTACACTAATTATAGCAACGAAGACCAGAATCTTATCAAGGATTTGCTAAATATACTGCCACTGGTGATATGAAACAACAGCACCAATCACCATCACAAGAACATTATCATTATCAGCAACTACAACCCCCTCAATTACCCCAATCAGTTTCATCACCATCACCACCCCAGAATAATAATAACGTAGGAAAAGCAGCAGCATTAGCAGCATTAAGGATGCATAGCCAACCTCAGCAACAACAATCAAAACAAGCACAACGACAGCAGGTTCCACGAAAGACAGCTACAAGAGCTAGACCACAATCTCAAGTATATTACAGAACATCATCATTAACTGATAGATCAAACTCACTTCAACAATACACATATAAACCAAAAGCATCATATACCCCTGGAAATGCAATCATCCCCAATGCAAGAAGATACAGCAGCTTAACCAATTATTCCCAAACCCCGAATTATCAATCAATAGACATGATCAATGATGATATACAGCAACCTTCGGCAGACAATTATGAACATCCAGATGAAGAAGAAGAAACTACAATCATAAGCACCACCACAAGAAAAGTCGTTGATGCTCAAGGCCGTACTCAATCAATCACAACCAAGACTATAAAAGTTTTACCTGATGGATCCAACATCATTGAAACCACCACCAAGAATATCTCACGTACCAGTTCTCGTGTAAATTCAATGTCATCAGCTCCTCGTATGAACTCTCTAACTATGAATCATAACCTCCAAAAAATTGATGAACATCTTTCAAACTTTGATTATGATTATCAAGTAGATACGCTCCAACACCAACAAAGTAACAATCATAACCTAGACGATCCCGATGTGAAATTACGTTTGAATTTGGGAGATAATACAGCACAAGACGCACCCAAAGATATCAAACAATTGGAAACCCACGGAGCTGAAACTCTTGCTCCCAAACCACCATCACTAACAACCGGGAATGAAGATGGACGTGCTGGATCAATCGTCAGTAGTGGATCTAAACCACTTCGGTCAATTTTGAAAAATCTGAGAACTAGTTTGGATAATAATGGAAATGCAATTGTGTCACCAGTAGCATCACCGAAATCTGTCGAAATGGTAAGTTCCCCTATTTCCAGTATTAAATTTGATGAACAAGTCAAGACTATTCCTATTCCATCCTCACCCAAAACACATCCACTTACATCGAATCCAAAGAGGAAACCATTGCCTACGTCTACTGCACCCGAGAAGAAGGTGGTACAACCTTCTGAAGAAGATATGTATGCTGCTGCGATGAAGGTTGCATTTCAGAAAGTATACGGCACTGGGCCCCAATCCCCGCCACAACCGCCACTGTCACAACTACAAAAACCACAACCACCAACATCCTCCTCCCAAACTACCACCCCACTCTCTCCACCTGAACAGATCCCCATACCTGACAAATATAAATCCACACCCCATCCGGGAGAAATTGAAGAAAAAGAATACAAAGGACATCATAAAGGCTTCGCCATCCATTCAATGCGTGATGCAGACAAGAAAAGCAAGAGTTCGAGGAAAGATCGGGCAAAGGAGGAAAGAAGGGTAGCTAAAGAACGAGTCAAAGCTGCCGAAGCTGAGGAAAAGAGGGTGGCTAAACAGGCGGAGGTTGATAAGAAAGAGCATGAACGGTTGGTGAGGGACGAGGAGAAACGGTTGGAAAAGCAGGTGAGGAATGGTGAGGAAGAGGGGGAAAAGGTTGGGAAGAAGAGGCAGAGTCGGTTGAGGTTTAGTTCATTGTTTGGGGGTCATAAGAAAATGAATAAGGTCAAGGATACTGAGGAGGAGTTGGGGTTGGAGCCGTTACGTTCTGATGAGAGAGTTGTGAATGTGTTGGATGGAAGAGAAGAGAAACTGTTTGGTGTTGTTCCTCAAGAGGAATTGATAGATGTGGTTGGGGAAGATAGGCCTGTTGGTACTGTTGGACCTGGATTGAGTGATGTTGTTTCTCCTCCTGTTGTGAAAGAAATTGAACAACCTAATGAATTGCAAGATGGTTTGGGACGAGATATACAAATTGATCCTATACAGGATGAACACGATCATGAATTAAAGTTATCACCGATCACTCAAGAAGTTGAACAACACACACAAAGGGTCATATCTGAAGGTAAATCTACTATGGGAGTGCAAGAGACTTCTACCGAGAAGGTTGAAATTGAAACAGGAAAGAATCATTTGGAACCTATTGCTAGTGAAGATGTTTCTGAACAGCCTAATGAAATTTTCCCTAATGAAGGAATTTCAAAAGAAACAACCGTGCAGGATATCCACGAGGCTGCTACGGATGTAGAAAATGATTTTGTTGGTTTGATACCGGTCAATAAAGAACTTGAACAGCCTATGCAAAATTTCCAATCGGAGGATTTTTTGTATGATGAACAAAAGCCCGGGGATGTTGAAGTTGTAAACCACGGTGAAATTGGACCTGTGTCTGAGTTGAGACAGCTTAGGCAAAAAATAGAACAAAATAAACAAGCGGTTAAAGATGAGGATAAACCATTAGATTTAGATAAGAAACAGGCTGTGGATAAGGAAGATGTTATACCTGAATTATTACCAGTCGATCAAGAAATTGAACAAGAAGAAAATGGGCATGATGTGAAAGTGGATGATGAAAAGGAGCATATTGGACTTGTTGCTCATGATGTTGAAGAAAGCAAACAAGAAATTTTGACAGATAATAAACCTGAAGATGTTCTGGCGGAAACTGAAGCAATCGAAGAATCGAAACCGGAATGGGGAACTGAAGATATTGCATCATTCGAAATACCTACTACATCAGTCGACACAATTCCAAAAGTCAACCCTGAAATCAATACTGACCATTCACAACAATCCAACCATGCTATTGAACCAGAATCACATGAAATAGACGACATATCCGCCGCCATAGAACCATCCGAACCACAGCAACTTGAACAGTCGATGAAAACCGTTACCAGACCAATTCTTGAAGATATAGAATCCAATTCACCATCCATCGAACCTCACGTCGACATCTCTTCTTCCACATATAGTTCTGGAGGAGTAGGAGGAGGAGTAGAAGGAGATGAGATTGTGTCGGTGCATACTCACGAAACTGAAAGTGAATTGGATGATGTTGATGTGACTGAATTACAGACTGATTTGGTGGAGGAGGAAGTTGGTGATGTGACTTTGGAGAGCGATGATGTTGTTGTGGCGTGGGCCGGGGGAATCGAGAAGGAGAAGGAGAAGGATGATGGAGATAGCTCTGGGTTGGAGAATAGGGATGTGGATGGGATTGAGGGAAATGCTATCAAGCAAGGCGGTGTTGCCGATACAAAACAAGCTGGGGTGGATGATAGAGGTAACATTTTGAACAAAGATGTTACACCGCATGCCAGAGCATCTGCAGCTCCAATTGCTTACAGTCCCAAGGTCGACAAGGCAGATGAGAACCATCATGAAAGTACACAAAAGCTTATTCCCCACCGCGATGAAGCAGGAAAAGATGATGATGATGAGAATGAGAATGAAGTCATTCAAGTCATAGTTAAGAGACCCCGTAAACACTCAACACCCATCAAATCCGACATCAAACCTCCAATTTTGCAAGAGCTTTCAGAACACAACAATGAATCAGGATCACAAACGAGTCAGACATCACCTATCCCAACGTCGAATTCTACTGACAAGACTGATCAAGAGAATGTTCCAGTGGTGGGTAGGAAGATAAAGAAGAAAGGTAGGTTTAAGGATCGGATATTGAAGATATTCGTAAACCCTCATGCTTAAGACACGTTTTATGTAATGATATTTAGGTATATTATCTATAATAATTTATGTATAGTACTTTTTATTATGACTTGACTAAGATTAGCTATTTAGAATCATGAATCGAGTATGCATTGAAATGGACGTGCTTCACTTCTGAATTTCGCCGTGTGTCTATTTCTCGGGTCCTTTATTCTAAATCCTTCTAGGATCATTTCCAATTCCTGTAAAATTTCATCTTCTTCAACTTCTTTATAATCCTCTGAAGTTGAGAAGAATTGTTGTTGAGCGATAATTAGGCGCTGACGATATTTCTTTACGATAGACCAATCACATCTGTAGACACGAACTTCCTGCACGTTATTTTCTATCGAACGATCCGAAGATTCAATAGAGGCCTCTATGTCAAATAATTGAAGATTTGTAAATGAACTTGTTCCAAAGAAACTTAATTTCAATCTTCTTAGTATCGTGTTACGTAATTCTGTTTGTGGTCTAGATTGCGTGGTTGTATCTATTGATTGTGATTGTGAGTGTGGTGGGGTTTGTTGGCGGGGATGGGGTTGTTCGTGGGTGTATGGGAGTGGTTTGAAGCCTCTGACACTTGGGAATACTATTTCAAACATAGATAATTGATGATTGTTAGATTATATGTTGTGATTCTTGTTTTTTGTAATTTATTTGCAATAATTTGGTTCTTTTTCGCAGCCATAACAAATACCTAAAACCATATAGAACTTTTCAAAGACATCTTAATTTATACTCAGCATAGATAAAGAAATACTCATCAAGTTGCGATATATATGTTTTAGCAGAGCTGTTAAAAGGTTGATATTTGTTGATTATAACTTATAAATCCTTTAGACATGGGAACAGCTCAATGGTTTAATAAATTTGTTTTGTAGTCCGATAATATTGAATACAGACAGCTAGAATTTTATCGAAATTTCAATTATCTTGGGAAATGGTTAGATGGAAGGAATAATAGAGGAAGTAATGCCCTATACTACATGAATACATATAGTGTTATACCTGTTGGTAGTACCTCTGTCGCTCTATATAAATTTATGCTGTATGAATACATTTTATCACAAATTACACGACCAATACAAAATCATTTCCTTAACTATGTCAACACTATTTAATTACTACCAACCACCACCCAAGGGCCATTGGTAGAAAGACCACCAAAGATATTTTTAATGTCATTTGATATCAATTGGGATAAGTTAACAGAAGACAACCTAATCAATGAATCAATCCAACAATTCTTAGATGATCAATTTAAGAAAATCACCTTACCTTCATTTATCGCAAATTTATCAGTAACCAATTTTGATTTAGGTAACATCCCACCTGAATTGATTATACGTCATATAGGTGATCCATTTGATGAGTTTTATGAAGACGATGAAGAAGAAGAAGCGGTTGCTGCTGCTGAAGCTGCTCTGAAACAACAGGAACAACAAGAGAGAGATGATGATGACTCCTATGATGAAACTGCAAGTAATGAAAAAGACGATGAAGACGACGACGATGATGAGGACAATTACGAAGATGAGTTCCAAAATGGTTTAACATCAATAACAGAATCAATAGGAATGTTTAATTTCAACCAACCTCGTTCGTCAATTCCGTCAACCCCTGCTTCGAATGCAAGTTCAACTCCTCATTCCACAGTCAATAGATCTCGAGATTCGTTATCGATATTACATCACCCCATTGGTGTTAATCATCATATAATAGGAATAGGAGCACCAACACAGACAACTGGATCAGATACACCTACAACCATCCTCAACCAAAATTATCGAAATATACCGAGAATTACAACAAAAAAGAAAACATCCCATCAAGATGTGAATGATATTCAACTAATCGTGGAAATCAACTATAAAGGTGATTTACATATAAATCTCGAAGTGAATCTATTGGTTAATTATCCATCGCCAAATTTCATTTCCCTTCCTATTAAATTACATATAACTGATGTTGTAATCCATTCAATAGCTACAATTGCATATCTCAAGAAATCGGTCTATTTATCATTTCTATGTGACATAACTGATGATTCACCCGATTATTTCAATCAATCACACTTTACTAAGAATAATACACCCACATTAAGTCATATGAATTCAGGAGGGAATTTTGTAGATTATTACACCACCGACCCAAACAATAAAGAACGAATAGATATTATAAAGAAAATTAAGATTGAGAGTGAGATTGGGGAGGTGGAGAATAATATATTGAGAAATGTGGGAAAGGTGGAGAAATTCTTGATTGAACAATTAAGAAAGTTGATTAGAGATGAGATTGCCTGGCCTAGTTGGATATGTATTGATTTGAATGAAGAGGAGGATGAGGAGGAAGAGGATGAAGGAGAAGATGAGGGTGTGGATATTAGTCAAGCAGCTAATAATATCTTGAGTAATGGAATAAAAGAAAGTGAATCTGAATAGAATAGGTTGTATACTTAGAAGAGAAGTAACGTTTTATGTCATGTGATTATATATGTTTGGAAACCTTAAATCTTCAAATAAGTTGTAAATCCTTTTTGGTGGTTAAACTTTGTAAATAAACCGGTTCTTCTTGTTTTCAGTTCTTCTTCGCTAATAATCTTGGAAAGTTTAGCGGATTCAAGATAGAATTCTTCAGCGCATTCTTTTAGAGCTCACGTTTTGAACGAATTGGATTTCATTTGGGCAAAACTATGGAAATGGAAACTCGTATTGACATGTTGATTCTACGCAAAAGCACCAGAATGTCGAATGAAGGTTTTGTTCGGCTAAAGTTCAACGTTCCAAAGAACGATACCGCCTTGTCATTCTCGACGAGCTTTCTTGCGAATAACCTCAAATCACTGTGTATTAAATTTTACATTATTATTTATATACAAGTGGAATTGGGCGCCTTGCGGCGCCCATTGTGGTAGGTTTTTTTTCTGGTAGTTTGGAATTAGAAGCATATCTCTTCTTCTACAAATAAGTGTAATAAACCTACGAAAGGTATGCTTTGGAAAGAGTAATTGTTGTAGATGATAAGAGCGTGTAACTCCAAGTGGAAGGCATTCTAGGTGGGGAAACATTATAGATTCCGTAAGATATGGCAATTCTGCAGTAGAGATTTGAAGAATTGTGGGGCCTCCTGAGTTTTGCATCCAATTTTGAGGAGAGTAAAATCCATTCGTGGGAACAAAGAAAGAATGACATACGTTAAGTATTAAACTCTTAAGCTAAATGCCATTGTAGAGCTGAAAGAAAGGTTATCCCTGTTAAATATGCAGTGTAACCATCCCACATATTTACTTTTAATATAGTTGAACTAAGGATATAAGGCTCAAAGAATCTATTGAGCAGGTTTAATCTCAGAAAAGGAACTGAGTGATGGTGGGTAAGTTTGTAGAGGCAATTGTAAGGTTTAGAATAGAATTGCATTGATGCAACGATTGCGAAATTCCCCCAAAAAATGGTTGCAAGAAGGTTGGAAAATTTGTTTGTGTTAGTAGGCCAGAGATATTCGAATGACAAAAAGGGCGGTGACTCGAAAGGTTATTTGAATATTAGGCACGAAAGTAAATTCTGAAAGTTCCAGTAAGTAAATAATTGGTTTAAGTGTCAACTCTACTTTGTATGTTCTTTGGATGAGAGATTGACATGGTTGACACGTCTTAATTATCAGGGATGGATCAGTCAAGGAGCTAAATAAATGTATGGCTTTCAGTGTAGAACACTTCTTACATTCTTTCAGATGAACCAAGGGGTGCTGTTGATTTGCAAGTTCATGAGTCAATGTTCGATGTACGTCAATTCTACAGTCACGGCACTTTTTCTGAACGGTTTTGTTGTTGAAAGATATAAAATAAGCAAAACGATTGCACTTTATACAAATCAATTGAGGGGAATCCATAAGGAGAAGGGTGTCGAAGAGAAAAGTGGAAAGACAGTTGATAGGTTAGTAGGTCGAGTTTAAGAAGAAATTATTTTCAAAAAGTAAACATACCAACGACAGCGTTGAAGAAAAAAACCAAAATGCAGTAATTAAAAGGTAGAGTCACGTGCCAAGAAAAAAGAGTAGTGTAGAATGGCCAAGAAAAGAATGTATATTAAGAGACTACGTTATAATGATTGCCTTTTTGAATGAAGGGGTTATTATGTTATCGATTTGAGAATTATAAACACATCCGGATCTCACTTATAATCTTTCTCCTTCCTATGAAGGAAAGGATTTCCTCAGAAAGAAAGACAAGTATAAACTTCTCGTATTAGATTTATGGTAGTACATAAGGCATACCGGCAACTCCTTGGAAAAGTAGGATAGCCAAAGTTTCAAGTTCCTTAAACTTTATTCAAAGTAATGGTTAGTAGCCCTTCAGCGCAGAATAACGGGGGGGGGTTCGAATTTTCAGAATATGAACACTCTACAATAGAGACGTCGATGTCATTTATAATGGTGTGTATGTCGTTGTTTTATAATGGTGTGTGTACTTGTTGGGGTTCAACCTTTCGAATTTTCCAATGAGTTTACAAACGGGAGAAATTTGGTGGAATTATGTAAATATCTCATTGAGGAGTTACCCCCGTTCTTGAGTTCTACTTGTGCCCTGGTCTAAAGCACTAAGGAAAGGATACGTATAAAATATTCGGAAGGGGTCAGTTTGGTACCCAATTTTGAATTTTCCTGGTGGTTTATAACAAATTCCACGAAGATGTTTAAATTATGAACGTTATTTAAAACACTGTTCGAATATTCCCATTATGGTTTCCTTTTTCCTGATTACAGATTGTAGACAAGGCATCCAAACCAACATATGTCATAAGGGGTTGGTTATAAGAGGGTTGACTATTTTAAGTACATGCAACTAACCATATCTAGTATTTGATATCCAACAAACATGCATACGAATTTATTATAAATAGAATTCAATGTATCTGGAAATAAAATGTTGTATTTTTGATTGCCCATTCCACTGCTTTCTGGTAGTTTCGTTCAGTGCAATTGATTGAAATATAATCCGGCGATGGCGCACCCAACTATCCGTTCTTCCTTATCGTTGGTCACTCATCATCCAAACTCTTGGCTTACCCCTAAATTAGTGTTATATGCAATACTACAATTAGTCTTAACTCTACTATAAATAAAGTTATAATCTCTACTTCCTCTACAGTTGTCTACATAGCTAATTAACAATTACCTATCCCCTAACTGGAATATCTCACATTGATACATACGATTAATTAAATCGACGTAATCAAATTTAACTTATAACTTTCAAAACCTTTATTAGTTTAAACCACACCCTTGCAATATTACCAGGCCTGATTTACTAGTAATTTTATAGCTTTACAAATCGTTTCAACGTGAACCTTCTAGGACATTTTAAAATAGGTGTTTTTTGAGAAATATTCCACTTTTCAATTTGTTAGCGTTGAATAGAGAGATGAAAATATTATTGTTGATCTTGACGTCTTGTTTGACGTTTTTGGAAGTGTCTTTAGGACTTGAAGTCAATGGCTATGTTAGTGATTCTGGGTATAGAGATACTCCCGAAGAGATACTTATTGTTTACAATACTGGTCAATACTACTATTTTGTTGAAGAGCCAGAAGCTACAAGTTCGCTCGCACGAAATGTTGAAAATCATGGTACCATATATGTTGAAGTAGTGGGCGGACCTAATCATTACGGTGTGATTGTTGGTGGTAAGCCTAGCCAAATTTACAACTCCGGTCTTTTAACTCTTTCGTCGATTCCCTCCATGACTTCTGCGGAGTTCAGGATTGAAGGTTCCCAAACAATAAACACTGGTTCAATTTTTATAGGTACCCAAGGAGACGCGGGACTGGATATGATATTATCTTTTGATAACGTGGTTGATAATTTTGGTTTAATTGAATTTTATAACGTTATTCGTGGTGAAGGTGAAGTATTCATCTCTGGCTCTACGTTTACAATCGATAACAGTGGCACAATTTGTTTTCACAATGGATACTATGACCAATATGACCATAACATTCAGGAAACTGGATGTATTATTCTCGATGGAGAATCGGAATTCGTTACCAGTGCTTCGCACCGTATGGAGAATACGATAGTGATGAATGGGCCAAATGCGATCCTTGGTATTACTGTTACGGATAGTGGAAGAAACTATCCTGGAAATTATAAGCTTATTGGATTTGGTAACGGTAACATAATATATGCATCAGCAGATATGGTTGGTCCCCACGATTACAATTCGATCGCAGGGATATTAACGATTAGTTATCTTACTGGCACCAACAGTTATTCCTTCGATATTGGTTCAGGTTATGAACCCAGTTTATTCCAGTTAACCTTTCACCGTCACGCTGGCAGTGAACCAAACGCCATCATTTACAGTGGTCCTGTCCCCGAAGAAGCAGGAGATCTTGGAAGTTGCATTCCCTGTCAAGAATTTCCACCAAATGTGATAACTCAAACTCCTTGGGTGTCAACCACTACCATAACTGGTGAAACACTAACTGAAACACTTGAGATCATCTACACTACTCATCCACAGTTTAGGTACTGGTATCATTTAACTAGTACTCTTTCTATCGATGTGACTTCATTTACTACAACATTCACCGATGATAGCCAAAATACTAAGACAGGGCTTGTTATCGTCACCACGAGCATAAATGGAGAATGGTATACCACTACTGAAACCTTTGAATTAACCACTTTTACCACTACGTTTACTGAAGTGGGTGGAGAGACCAAAACTGGTGTTGTGATTGTTTCGACAGATGGCGGTGAGTGGTACACCACAACTAGCACGTTCGAACTTACAAGTTATACCACCACCTTCACGGACGTTGGTGAAGAGACCAAAACTGGTGTTGTAATCGTTTCCACTACCGAAGGTGGTGAGTGGTACACCACAACTAACACGTTCGAACTTACCAGTTATACTACTACCTTCACGGACGTTGGTGAAGAGACCAAAACTGGTGTTGTGGTCGTTTCGACTACAGATGGCGGCGCGTGGTACACCACGACTAGCACATTGGAACTTACCAGTTATACTACTACCTTCACGGACGTTGGTGAAGAGACCAAAACTGGTGTTGTGGTCGTTTCGACTACAGATGGCGGCGCGTGGTACACCACGACTAGCACATTGGAACTTACAAGTTATACTACTACCTTCACGGACGTTGGTGGAGAAACTAAAACGGGTGTTGTGATTGTTTCGACTACTGATGGCGGGGAATGGTACACTACATGCAGCACTTTGGAACTTACAAGTTATACCACCACCTTCACAGACGTTGGTGAAGAGACCAAAACTGGTGTTGTAATCGTTTCCACTACCGAAGGTGGTGAGTGGTACACCACAACTAACACGTTCGAACTTACAAGTTATACCACCACCTTCACGGACGTTGGTGAAGAGACCAAAACTGGTGTTGTGGTCGTTTCGACTACAGATGGCGGCGCGTGGTACACCACGACTAGCACATTGGAACTTACAAGTTATACTACTACCTTCACAGACGTTGGTGGAGAAACTAAAACGGGTGTTGTGATTGTTTCGACTACTGATGGCGGGGAATGGTACACTACATGCAGCACATTGGAACTTACAAGTTATACTACTACCTTCACAGACGTTGGTGAAGAGACCAAAACTGGTGTTGTAATCGTTTCCACTACCGAAGGTGGTGAGTGGTACACCACAACTAACACGTTCGAACTTACCAGTTATACTACTACCTTCATAGACGTAGATGAAGAGACCAAAACTGGTGTTGTCATAGTTAGTACTGATGAAGGGGGTAATTGGAATACTACCACTAATACTTTTAACCTTCAGAGCTACACCTCTACATTCACTGATGAAGATGGAAATTCTAAAACAGGTGTCGTCATCGTGACTACTGACGAAAGCGGAGATTGGTATACTACTACTAGTACGTATAATTACGAAGCCTACAATACTACCTTTGTCGACGAGAATTCAAACACAAAGACGGGGCTTGTTATAGTTTCCACGGATGAAAGTGATAACTGGGTTACCACTACTCATACATTTGAACAAACTACCTATACTACTACGTTTACTGATGAAGATGTAATTACTCGAACAGGTGTAGTTGTTGTAACTACTGCGGAAGGTGGTTCATGGTACACTACCACCAATACCTTCGGAGCCTCCAGCTACATGACCATTTTCACCGATGCAGATGGAACAACAAAGACCGGAGTTGTTATTGTAACTACTACTGTAGCTGGTTTATGGTACACCACGACGAACGTTTTGACTAGATACACTACAACCATTACCAATACGGATGAATCTGTTTTCACCGCAGTGGTTGTTGTGACCCTTGATGAAAGTGGAACATTGTATACCACTAGCAAGAAATTGGGATCTTCCAGTTATACCACTACATTTACGGATTCAGGTGAAGAAGTAAAGACGGATGTTGCTAATGTAACTACTAACTCTGACAATGAGTGGTACACTACGACTGAAATATTGGAGATTGTTACGCGATATACTACTATCACGCAAATAGAAGGGGTGGTCAAGACTGCTATCGTTGTTGTATACTGTAAAGAAGATGGTGTGAATCTTACGACAACTGGCATTGTGAAGGATTCAAAGTATACTACTACATTAACTGATGAATGTGGGAAGGTTAAGACCGGTGTTGTTGTTATCTCTACTGAAACAGGTGGCAAGCTGTACACCAAGACTATTGAACAAGAAGCTGTAACGGAAAAGAGTGTTGTTGATATTACGAAACACACAACAGTTGTATCCGAGGGTGAAAAGACGTCTACTTATGTTGTTCTAGTCACTGTTGACACTGCTGGTCAAGAATACGTTACTACTGAGTTGCCAGCTGCTATCGAAACTGTTGACTACCCAGTGGCCCAGACCGAAATCTATCTGGGATCTGCAATGAGAATTTTTAGTTTTGCGTCCTTTATGGCAGGATTTGTGGGGTTGTTTTTAATTTAAGTGAAATTCCGTATCTGCTATGGTTTGTTTCGTTTTGGTTCGCGTAGAAGTAACTTTGTTCAGGTAATAATATAGAAGTTCATATTGAAGTTACGTTATTAGTGTAGGTAATTTTATAGTTAATATATTAAAGGGTATATAAAATTAACATCAGATTTGCATAACTAGTCAAATCTGTCTGGGACAAATCCATTATGTTTGGCGAGAGAACATTCGCAAAAACAATAATTTCAGAATTTTCTGAGGGGTTATGGAGATAGCTTTGTTCTATGACCCAATGGGCGATGACTACTTCTTGTTCTATCGTGAATGCCATGGCGTATTCTTATGCGCTTACCTCCATTCCATCTATAGTTCATTCTGTTTTGGTTGATGCCATATTCCAAACCTGCAGTGGGAATAGAAGGTAGAGAAGAGGGTAGTCAATTGCTTTTGTAACGCGAGTAGCGGTTATTTCCAACTACTCCCAATAACAAAAGTAATAATGACCAATTAAACAAGGATTAAATAACAATTCAAGCAATTAGAGAAAGGATTAGGCAGGAACTACTTCAACCAGATATATAAACAGAAGACGATGATGCTTTACATGTATTAGGTGATATCACCTATATTTAGTTAAATTAGCTTTTTATTTGTGTGTGGTTTACATTGAAATTTTTGCAACAATTTCGCAGCAATTAAAATTTTCAATCAATTCTTGAATTTAACCGTTGGTGGGCATCGCAAAGCTTATTTATAAATCTGGTTATAAATAGATAGTCCATATCCGTGGTTTCCAAAGATAGTGTTACCTTATTCCCATACCACGAACTACAATCAACCATGACGTTCACGAATCCATGCGTGAATATTTAGTTCAGTATTTCTGTAAATCATATCTAACGATTCACCCAAATCTATTTCTACCTTATCGCTGTTAGATGATCTTAATTAACACCGAGTATCATGTCAAATGCCCTATCTCAAGTGACAATTTAGAGAAGTTGAACTCGTAGTGTGAATGTTGTTGTATTTGCCCTTCTAGGACATATGGTAGCAGCAAGTTGCACGTGAGTTCTTTTTTTGCGTTCACCCAAATAATTAATTAATATCAACATAGAGGAGTCAAAACCTCATCTTGTTGTGTACTCAATTGGATTTTTCCATTTTCATTTAGTTAAGATACATGCTTCAAATATCTAGATTGGGTCTTGGTATTACAACCATTCGCCCTAGATACATTGCATGGCGGTGCTTCAAGACCAATTATTCAGACGCTCGTCCTCCTCCCGACATCGAAGAAAGGGTAAGATGGATAAAAGCACGACTTCCCCAGGGAATCGCAGAAACATATGCAGAAAAGCACAATCTCACCTACCTACCTCAGATTCCTCAGACTCTAAAACGGATTGAATCCTTCAAGAAGAAAGATAAACCTATACCGCGTGGAATGATCCAGGCCGTAAAATTACAGAAAGTTATCTTTAATCCAAAACAACCACCTGCTTTACGTATTAGTGCGTTTTATGCTAAATATTGCGATATTAAAGGTAGTGCATTGGTTAAGACCCAATCGTATTCAGCACTCACTGAAGATGAGATGAAGTATTGGAGAAGTAATCATGAAAGATTCAAGAAACTTTATGATATATTTACACCGCGTCCAAAAAAACCCCTACATGGAATCGCTAAATTGGCTGCACCTTTTCTGCGGAGATCGGAACTTAAATCAATGGATGATGGGAAGGAAATTATGAAATCTATGACGGAAGAATGGAAGAAATTATCTGATGAAGAGAAAGAGAGAATGAATCCAGATGACAGTGTAAAATTAGCACATGCCGAGGAAGTTGCAAAATGGAAAGAAAAACGATTGATTGAATATGCTATTTGGGAAAAGAGGGTTGAGAAGTTCAAGTTAGATCCTCCGAGTTATATACCTTCGACAGAATTACCAGAGAACAATAAGCAAGAGTTAGAATGGTTTTAGTTTAGATAGTGAGAGAATTGCTGGCTATTGGGAATCATAGTGTAGCTGTTTGAGAGTGAGGTCGTAGGTGGAAAATAGAAGGTCCGTAGGACTCATTGTGCATTGACTGGCAAATAACCAATTCAAACAAGAAATCACCAAAGGATATAACGGAATTTCAATTATATCCTGCGTCATCTTTTAGATTCCAATAACCACCATGCACTCAAAAAAGTTGTCAAGTTCGATCAAATCAAGCAACAAAACATAAGCTTAACAAATTGAGAATTTGTAAAAATGTACTGTTTGTACATTCTGCAAGTCAGTTTAATTCTGCGAGAATGTGGGAGGAATTGGATCTTTGGTAATATCGAAGTTTGCAGCCTGTTCCACCAGAATTGTGTGGTGTTACAGAGAGTACTAATCGAACTTTTTTACAAATTAGAAGAATTATGGTTAAACCTTCCTAATCATGAAGCTTAAATAGCATTTTAATTTTATATCAAGTTTATCGTTAAGTTTAAGTGTTTCCCGGCTTAATCCCAACAGACTTTTGTAGGATCACATAATGACCCTGAGGCAGATCTTTAAGTGGTGATTAGAATGAAAAATGAAAAGGTTTCAAAACAAAGGAAACAAAACCAAGAATAATGCAACGAAAACTTCTTCAAAGCCAAGAAGATGGTTCTTCTTCCTCCAACTAACGGGGTTATTGTTGAGAAAAAGATGAGATTACGAGTACTTGCGTAGGGAAATGCAAATATTCGATCTGTATTTATAATTCTCGATCCCTGAATATAATTATCCGTTCATTCATGATCTAAAATTACGTACTCGTAAACAAAATATAGCGATATAAATATGATCTTAACCGTAATTTGGTCCTACATAATGTGTCTAAAGTAAATTCCAGACACATCTAAATCTCTTGCTGTCATGCCTCTACTAGTGGAGCTTAATTGAATTGGACTTACTCTGTCAAACATACACACTCTATTATCCGATGTGGACGTAAGTGTAAATGTGATTGTTGAATGTCTTTTGCACACATGGTAGCGGAATATGGTAAGTTTTTTCCCACGCAAATTTCGGCAATACCAACGGCACTCATCAACCCCACCTCCCCCCACCCCCACGTCATCTCATCTCATCTCATCCAATTGAACTCAATTGACGTTGAGATAATAACATGTACATGTTTCAGCTATCTATATTGCATGGTTTTGGTATTAGGACCATTCGGCCTAGTAAATGCATCCCATTGAGATGTTTCACAACCGATGTACCAGACGATTATCTTCCTCCCGACATAGAAGAACGGGTAACATCATTAAAACAACGACTTCCAGAGGTAATTGCAAAAAAATATGCAGCACTACACAAGATCTTGGACATGCGTTTGGTTCCAAAGAGTGAAAAACAAATTGAAGAAGCTGAAAAGGAAGGTATACCTATACCCAAAGGAATGTATGGGGCGATCAAGTTGTTTAATGACGTGTATCATCCAAAACGTCCACGTCGTATGAATCTTAATAACTTTTATGCAAAGTATATTGATATCCCAGGCGACGCAATGCCTAGGTCGAGAATGTATGTCCAGCTTACTGAAGATGAGAAGAAGTATTGGAAGTATAACCTTGAACGATATTGGAAACTTTATGATATATTCACGCCTCGTCCAAAACGTCCTCCAAATGCTTATATAAAGTATGTTGGGACTTGTCTTGTTAAGCCAGAAGTTAAAACTCTTGGTGATAGGAAGAGAAGGGTGAAGCGTGCTGTGGCGGAATGGTATGAATTGTCCGATGAGGAGAAATTGAAATATAAACCTACTATGAGTGAAATCGTACTGGCTAAGATGGCTCTTTCTAGATGGAAGAAAAGACGATTGGTTGAATATGTTATTTGGGAAAAGAGCATTGAAGAATTCAAATTAGATCCTCCGACTTATAGACCTCCAACAGGGTTATCAGAAAACGGTGAGACAGAGTTAGAAAAACCTCAATAGATAGAGAGAGTGTGTGAATACCTGTGTATATAGAATTGTTTTACTGTTTACCTTACGTATGGCAGTTTGAGCATAAGGTTGTAGGATGGTAAATGAAAGGATCATAGGACTCATCGGGGGAAAACCAAATCCAAACACTGAAAACTGCTCAACAAGTCTCTCGAAAAGTGTATCACAAAAGGGGATGCAAAAAGCCCAAGAATCCAAAGGAAGTTGTTGAATAATGAGTACTGGTCCTACTCTCTGACCAAACGGTCGGAGGCTAATTCTTAGATGAGTGGCATCGGCATGAGTGGACATATGTATATTTGTAGTACCCAAATTTACTTCAATACATTGTAGTTACATGTATGTCCTAAGGCGAGCTCTCAACTATATATCAATAGTCCATGAGATGAACACCCGAAGCATCCCCAGGGGATGCGTTATCAAATG